>BMAO01037008.1:0-68652 GCA_019973975.1 Trichonephila clavata
ACTTCCTTATGTTCCCAGTATATTTAAGATTGTTTTATTATTTTTTTGTGTGCACTGAAAACAGTCTAACATGTGACAAAAAAAGCATGAACAATCCTGATGTCTTAAGGCACGGGCCAACTTGGCCCCGTCTCGTTCTTGACTTAGCCTTGAGATCACAACTTGAATAATTTTTAAAAAAATGTTGTTTCTGGTTGCATTCTCAAAGAAATTAGGAATTTCGGATGATACATCAACTGACTACATGTGAAGACTGTTGTCCATATACAGGCCTAGGCCTATCACTATACACCATTATTACTTAATTCAGTCAAAAGAAGGCAGTCGGTCAAGCTGGTACGTACAATTGTAAATCATGCATACCTATTTGTTTTAGGTTATTTTTTGTACGATTATTTGACAATGTATGCTATGTATTATTTACTTTTAAGGCTCAAAAGTAGTGTCTAGATTTGTGTAGAGGCCCAGGGCCTCAAGAAGTCTTAAGACGTCCCCTGTGAACAATTCGAATACTAAACAAAAAACTTTACTTTGTTAATGAAACTTTAGAAGTGGTAAGAACAAGACAATGTAGCTTAAACTAGGAGTCTTCAACCCTTTCCACTCGAGGGCCAAATAAATAAGTTAACAATGATCTGCAGTTCACATTAATAAATTCAGAATGATCTAAGGGTCACACGACTGCCAAAAAAAAAAAAAAAAAAAAATTGGGTTGAATTGTTGAATCGGACAATTGTTACAAGACTACTACTAATTCTACGGAAAGAGAAGGTGTTTACAGACTTGTATATAGTTATATTGGTTTAAAAAAAGTTAGAGATGAAAGTCGAATTAAAATACTTTGTGAACTTGTTAAGATAAGAGCAGTGGCCCCCACAGGAATTTTTCAAGAGGAGGGTCCAGGGTCAAAAGTTCCCCATTCTCATATCATGTTCCAATACGTTGCACAACATTTTCTTTTGTCGATTTTCAGGAACAAATACAGTAAAAAATGAACTATTGAATAAATAATTAGCATTAATTAATAAAATTTTTAATCACAAATACTTAACTAAATTTTACATACTATATATATATAGGATTATAATAATAAAAAAAAGTCAAGGCCTTTGAGCGCCACTGGATAAGAGTCAACCTTTTTTTTTCGAAAACCTCTTTTATGCATAGTCAAATTTTTTATATTTAAAATTTTTGAAAAATTCATCATTTTAAGAAATTTTTATCTCAAATAGGTATCAAACACATTAGTGAAATATTTTTAAAATAAAAAATGGTATTTTTCACACCAAAAAGCAGACAAGGGTATTTTTTTTTAAAAAATTGCCTCAAACTCAAATGAAAGGCCATTAAAATGGATTCAGTGGTACAAGGGTTGAAGACCCTTTAGCTTAAACAATGTATTTGTTCAATATAACACTCACAGAAAAACATTGTTTTCTAAAATTACAACAGAAAACTATTGAAGACGGGTATAGTGTATTACTAACATAATTTTTTTCACAAGAAAAACTTATAGAAGATTGGACAACTGATAAAGTAAATACATAAGAATTATTCATTCTTATGCATAAGAATGAAGTTAAATATATATATTGTTTTTAATATAACGAAAGAAACAGGTATAGAAATAATTCATTTATAATCATCTAGGTGAAACGAAGTTAACACCTTTCTTACAATAACACCCACTGATAAAACAGCATAATACAGAAATAATTTCAAAAGTCAAGGCTTGTCTGACAGAAGTTAATACTAAAGAATTGTTCCAAAATCTCCAGAAATATTTTGAAGAGGAAAACAGTTCTGGAAATTCTTTTGGATGGAAATCATATATATATGACACAGATAAAATAGGAGTTGCTTGCTGTCCCCCCCCCAAATGAATTGAGGGCTCTAAAAATTATGAAAAATTTGCAGTGGGAAAAGGAAGCATAACAGTTCTTGCCAATTTTTCTTTAAGAAAGGAAAAAGGTACCTTCAATGGTTATTCATCTATACCAAAGGTTTTCATAAGACATTGCTGACCTCCTGATTACTTTATTGGATGAAGTATTTTAAGTTGGAGTGCAAACTGTCTACCCTTCCCTACTTTTAATAGAAAGTGGCACATAATTTCCAGTTTTATTTCTTCTGGATGGACATAAATATCATGTTAACGACGATTTAAGCAAATTTTAGTAACAGAAACAAACCCCTTTCTCTTCAGCTTTCTACCAAACATAGCTTCTGTCCATAAAAAGCTTCATAAAGATCAATTTTCAGGTTTTGGAAGCAAAAGAAAGGTAGAAAAAAAAACCGAAAGACATTTTACACCCATTTTTCAAGTCTTTGATATACCAGTTGATGCTGTAAAAATTCAAAATGCTTTTAAGTGTGGTATTTTCCCATTTGCTTTAGGAAATGTAGATTTACACAAATGCATGCAGCACAGGTGCAGAGAGCTGATGAGTAAGAAAGCCCATACAAATAAAGTGACTGAAAGAAAAATTGTAAGCAATTTATTTGCATTAATTTTAACCTTCTCTAGATATGTTGCAATCTTTCAATGTAACTGAAAAACAATTCAAAAACACCAATCCTTCAAGTGCCTATGCCTTTTCAAAATGGGAAAAATTTGTTTTTAAAGGAAGGTCTATATGTACAAAAGGCCATATCAAATCTTGGTACTGAAGTTAATGCACGAAGAACAACAATAATGTTGAAGGAATCCTGGATATTAATTTCAAAATGAATCTCTCTGATGCAACATCTCATTTCATTGTGAACAATTAAAATGAGGATTGTACAAATAAAACACATAGCTCTTCTAAAAATTTGTACGGCCGTGGGTAGCCTAGTGGTTGGAGCATCGGACTCCAGACTGGAGGGCCTGGGTTCGATGCCCGATGCCACTAAATACCACAGAGTATACACGGAGTACGTGCTCGTTAAATCAGTGGGTCCGAAAGTCTTGTGGGTAGTCGCAGCAGAAACCACGAGTGCAGGGGGCTGGAGAATATTTCCCTCACCTTCAGTTCCATGCCAAAATTGTGGTGCTGGAGATAGGTGGTGTCGCCATCTATCGTTAAGAAGTCCAACTTGTCTTACAGGCTATGGCAACTTTCATCCCTTCCCCTTGGGAAGAACATGACAACAAAAATTTGTACGAAATGGGCCAGGCAGAAATAAATTCTCTTCATATTTTTACACTTAGTTTACCTTGTTTTTCCAAAGTTAAAACTTTTAACCACCTTTTAATGACAACATCTGAAGGTGTAATTGGAACAACAGAAGAAATTGGGAAAGATCATTCGGATTAGCATAATGTTGCTGAGAGATAACGGTAAATTTTTTTTAAAAAAAAATTCCCTTTGTAGCGTCTTCAAAAAAAAAAAAAAAAAGTCAAAAATTCAAAGTCAAAAGAGCTTGGGGAAGGGAGGGGATCTATAAATGAAAACAAGAGGAAATGGAAATAAAAAGTATTTAAATAAAAAGAAAATATGAAGAAATGTAGAGGAAAAAAAAGGCAAGAAAACAGCAAGAAGACATCATCACGATACAATAATAACTATACACAACACTCTGATTACAGTTAATGTAACTTGGAAGGCATACTCATAACAGTTCAGATTTAGATTCTTACTTTTCATATGTAACACAAAAATAAATATATATCATACATTTATTCAATATAAAAAAGAAATCTGAATTGGTATCAAATAAAAAGGGGAAGAATATATCAAGTGAGGACTATGGTAATGGGCCAAAACTGGAAGTGCTCAAAAATAGAAGACAAAGTTAAGTATTTTGATGTGCAATTAAAAGACATAATAACAGCAACTGAACTAGTTTGAGTGAAATCTTCTCATGTTTCTGAGGTTCATTTAGTTTTTGAGATAAAGTAAGTAGAGGACCAAAAATTCAGGAAAATTGAAATAATCTTGTATTTAATATTAGTTCTGCTTTTCATTTCATGAAATATGTAATTTTTGCATCTCATTCTTATTTATTAGGATTATAAAAGATAAAACTGAACTTAGTTATTTATACAATTTATAGAATGAATACAGAAAATGTCTCTATGTGTGCAGTTTATATAATACAAAAAATGTATTAGTATTGCCTTAAATCAAAAACTACATACACTTTTTAAAAGGAGATAGAACATAAGCTTTCAATTACTGGTCAGACTCTCTGACTCAAAATTATAGCAACATTGTTGATAGTTTCACAAACATGTACAGCAATGTTTTTTGATGAATATGCAAATTATTATTGAACTTAAGTAGAAAACCTTCTTGGAAATGTCACAATATTAAATTTCTAAATGTTGAGAGCAGTTAAATGTCTTCAAATTACAGTCATGAAGTAAAACATTGTTACCGATTTCTCATTCTTATGAATATGTAAATGTTTCCTTAAGCTTCTATTATACGGAAAAGCTTTATTGCAAATTTCACAAACATGCTGTTTTTCTTTTATAAGATCACGCAAATGACTTTTTAAAGAAGAACTATAAGAAAAGACCTTTTTGCAAATTTCACAAACATAAGGGCTTTCATTAGTATGCATACACAAATGTCTTTTTAAATCCTTATTGCAAGAGTAAGCCCCCTTCTTGCAAATTTCACATCCAACCATTTTTTCCTTGGTGTGTGTGAACAAATAGTCTTTTAAGTGAAATTTACAAGTGAAGCCCTTAATGCAAATTTCACAAATAAAAGACGCTTCATGCTTCTGTGTTTGTGAATGCATATTTAATTTACAAGGAAGAGAAGAAGACCTGCTGCACTTTTTAGACATTAAAGTTGTTTTCATTGGTATGGATATCCAAGTGTCTCTTCAGAGAACAAATTCGAGAGAAAGCCTTTTCACAAATGTTACAAACAAAAGGCTTTTCATTGTTATGAGTGAGTAGATGATGTTTTAAATTACCAACACGAGAGAAAGTCTTCATGCAAATTTCACAAACATGAGGCTTTTCATTGGTATGGATAAGTAAATGTTTTCTTAAATTACCCCAAAGAGAGAAAGCTTTCTTGCAAATTTCACAAACATAAGGTTTTTCTTGGGTATGAATACTCATATGTCTTGTCAAATCAGTTCTTCGAGAAAAGTCTCTCTTACAAATCTCACAAACGTATGGTTTTTCGATGGTGTGAGTAACTAAATGTGATTTCAAATTACCTCTCTTGGAGAAAGCTTTCTTACAAATATCACAAACAAAAGGTTTTTCATTGGTGTGTATAGTTAAATGACATTTCAAATGATCTTTTCGGGAGAAAGCCTTGCTGCAGAATTCGCAAATTAAAGATTTTTCAATGGAATGAGTATGGAAATGCCTGCTTAAAGCAGAATGAAAAGAAAAAGTTTTGTCGCATATGTGACATAAAAAAAGATTTTCATTAGCATCCATTTGTAAGATTAAATAGTTTATTTTCGTACTGCACCGCAGAGCTGAATTTTTGTTTTATAAATTATAACCTGTGTAAAAAGAAATCCAAAAGGATTCACCTTTTTTTGAAGATTATAGCGCAACAATTAGATCCATTCAAATATTAAAGTAACAGTTATTTTTGAGGGATATGGAGCACACCTCACACAACAAAGGCTATCATACCCTAAATAAGAGTTTACTTACATGAAATTTGAAATAGTGAAAAGAAGTAATAGTAGTTTCAAAAATCAAAAAAGATTTCTTGGCTCATAGAAAAACATTTAAACCAATATCTAAAATACATATAATTAACAATCACACAAGTTTAATTTTTTAGTGTCTTTACAAATAAAATTTGATAAATACAAGTAATTGATTGAAATCTATTCTGAAGTCTGAATCACGATAAAAGTTACAAACTTTGCTGGAGGACAATACAAAGGGAATATGGACTATTTTCTCTTTTAAGTAGGTATTCTTCAGCTATGGAAGACGGGAGGGAGCTGTAGAATTTTCGAAATGCATCAAGATTGCTGAATAGTGATGTCAATGTCAATAGTCAATAATGTAAATGAGCGTTAGTCTTACCGCTAAATAAAAAAATGTCCGAATCAAAGTTATATATTTAAAAGGAATTCATTTAAAAAATTAATTTTTAACACCAATTTTTCCACTTATCTAACGTTAGAAATTTTTCAATAATCTTAGAAGAATAGTTTTTGCGTTAAATAGATCAAAATATTAAAGATTCGTGATATAATAAGCACTTAAACAACAGTTCCCTTACGTGTATAACTCTTTTATTGAAAACTAGCTGCTTTGCCCGGGTTTAAAATAAAGTTATCTTTAGAAGCATACAAAACTGTTTATTTGCATGCAATAAAAGGGTACATTTATCTTAAAGCAATGTGATTGACAACATTTTTGGCAGTTCCATTTGGAGTGTGTACAAAAAGATTTTCCTCTTTGCCCACTCTGGAGCAGGCCGCATACAACTGCCCATGAGAAAAGCATGGTGTCTGCTAGTCTATACTAGCAATTCCAAGAGACTGGCCCTGTCACTTGTTGATTGTCATGGCAAAGCGCAGTTTCAAAGGGAACTGTATTCTCTTGAATTGTATGGTGTTGTCTGAGGAATGATAGGTATTATTGGAATGAAGACATCCTCACCTTAGCACACCCTGTGAGTACTGTGGCTTGAATGAAATGTTGCATCAGCTTCTTCACAATTAATCGTGTGCCATTGCACAACCTGGGTGCAACACAGATTCCCCCTTTTTCTCATAGGCATGACTGTAGCAAAAGATGACAATGCATTTTTATGAATGAAAGAATGGAACGTAATAATGTAGTAAGTAATGTGATAGTTGTTGCAGTATTTTCTTGCAGTAAAGTAAATATAACAAAGAAGTATTGCGTTTACTTACCGCTTTTGTTTAGTAAAGTTTCCTCTAAAATGTACCCACGGCTCAGAACAGGCACATGGAGCACTACTTTTGGCTGGAGGAGGCCAGAGTGAGGTTGGGATGGAACGAAACCTGTTTAAGAACCTTCCCCATGTAAGATGATTGCTGGAGGTGAGGTCCATCCTACAAACATGAATCTGGAGGGAGGAGAGGGGGTCCTACCACCATCCTCCCTATCCCACCCTACACATGTATGACCATCCCTTTTACTTACATCCTCCTCATCACCACAAAAACATTCAAAATCACTCTCAATGACCAACTTGTATGATTTCCTTTTTTCTTTTTTTGGTTCATTATCACAGGGCTCAGAACAGGCACATGGAGCAATACTTTGGGCTGGCGGAGGCCAGAGTGAACTTGGGATGGAACGAAACCTGTTTAAGAACCTTCCCCATGTAATTTTGTTTACGTGTACCAAATTTCACGTTATTTGGTTGTCTGGATCTTGAGTTATAAGGGAACAGACAAACAGACAGACAACAAATGCGTCTTATATGTATATAGATAAAATTGCCAATTTTCTTTTGAAACAGTTAGTATTTTTTAAGAACCTTGTTATTTAAAGGAAAAATAAAAAATCGTACAAACCAGTGAGAAAAAAAAATTAAATAAATACACTGATTTTTTTTATAGTTTCCCCCTTTACTTTGTTTCTTATTACGTAAAATTTACTTTAAATATAATGTAATTTTTGAAAGTAAAAACTAATATGCAATATATTTAGATATGAAAACAAATTTTCAAAAAAAGAGGGAAAAAACAGGTTTTAATTGAAAATTTTATTTTAATAAAAAAAAATATTTTTTTAATTTTTTTTTTAAATTTTGATCTTTTAGCAGAGAGATTACTAAATTTTTTTACCTTCAATAGTTTTCATTGGAATCAAATATGTGTGAATTGTGAAATTTTGTAAGCAGCTTTCGATTTTTCGAAGACATTTTGATAGGAAATAAACACTATTTTTATCATTTGCTTTCCCGATTCTTCCTAATTAGTTCTTTTTTAAAAATTTCCTTATATGTTAGATTTGAGGAACATACATTTGATCAAAAAATTTTCTATTGCAATCATGAAAATTATTATTAAAATATTTTTTTTTTAGGATTAATAATTTATTACTGTAGATTTATTCCAAGTACGGTTAAAATAATAATTGTTACGCCAACTGTGAAGGAAAAGGACTGATTTTTTTATTGAATCAATAGTGTAATAGTGCATTTCATATTGTTAAACAAGAAAAATTACTTTTGATGACGTTTTAACCCACTACTTATATCGATAAATTGGCAACTGATGTTTTACTTCGTAGGGTTTGACCCTTTATTTACCACGTTTAAAGATGGTACAGAAAACCAAATCGCATTTGCCACATGTATACTTTTGAGAATACTTACTTGATTTAATTTTTGGAACTGTGCACTTGTTGATGCTTTGTTATCGTCGAATGTTCGCTTATGACTTAAAAAGTTATCTATTTTTTTGTTAATCTACTGCCTAAATACTTACTACTGTGAATTACAACTAAAGGCCAAATTATAAAATGTACATTCAAGGTATATTCGGTAGCTATAGAAGTATCGACTCGAACAAGAATAACTGGAATTCTACGAGGTACAGCATTTTTACATGTTTTGCCCAGACGTCCGATAAGTTAGTTGCCCGTACTCACGCAGACGTTAGCGAGAATGCTAAATGTGCTGGATATGATAGAGAGCGACATAGACCCTAGACTACTTTTCTAATGACGTTTCTACTCTAAGAAATGCATGATGGAGGAAATATATCTTTAATTAACCATCATTTTGCAATCTGCTCCAATTTAAAAATCAGCGAAAGGAAAAAAAAAAAAATATCATAATAATTATCCCTACCTTAAAAGTAATTTGCTTAAAATATATATTATTTAAAAGTAACAATTACAAAATTTAATACTTATCTTGTTAATTTGTTCGTTTATAATTAAGTTCTCTCTCTCTCTCTCTCGTATTGTAGCTTTAGCGCCCAATGCATTATTATTGAATTCAATACATTATTTTTGCATAAGGGGGGGGGCGCAATAAAAATTAGGATTGAAAATTGGGTCGCCAAAAGAGAAAGTTTGAGAAGCACTGTCTTAATTATATTCTAGTGCGTGAAAATTTTTTCAATAATCTTTGTATAATCACTATTTCATATAATGAACTGATACTAATCTTTTGGAAACCATTTTCTCATCATATAAAGGCTGTATTATTTTGATTTTCCTTCCCGATTATTATATTATTAATGCCAATCATAAGGTATATTGGTTAGCGACGCTGACTGCTGTGCCGTAGGGCCTGGGCTCGAATCCTGAAGAAGGCATGTGTGTTTGTAAATGTTGTGCCTTTTCGAGGTATGAGGGTTCTCTAAACAGCCATCGAGCCGCAAGTCCTTTCGTACCAATCAGGGAATCACCTCTCAATAAAGGCCCCACAACAACAGGCCACATTCAACAATCCAGATATGGGATGGAGGAACGCTTCGCGTTCCGTTTCCCAGTGACGAACAGCGTTAAGTCCTTTCATGAGGTTGATGGAGGAGAGGTGGGAGCCCCTAACCACCCCAGGGTGTTCTCCATCCAAATTGGGGCTGAAAAGAGCCAAATCGTACTGTCACCTGCATGGTGCTCAAAGCTATGGCTAACGATAGACGTACAATCTAGCCCTTTGTCATGGTGAATTTCATGGGTCTCGATCTAAGAATTTCGTTGCTAATGCCGATCAGGTGGCATTAGCAAAAACAACATATTATTGATTATTTCTTTAAGAATTTAGTTATTACATAATATATCGCAAAAGTAATCTTTCTAATGCACATTTTTGTTCGTAGTTGCCTTCTGAAAGAATTAAAGAAGTTTTTGTTGTTTGAGTAAAAGGGATGCTTGAATTTTACTTAGATAATTCGAGTTTGCTTAGAAACTATACAAAGGGGATATTAAATGAAAAAGTGGAAACATCTAAAGCAAATTGGGAAGTGTACATTACCGCAAAAAAGTGGTTCGGCCATATGACGGCTCGGATCATATGAGTTAGATAAACCAGTTTTTAAGATGTGAATCAAATTCAATGGCCCTACCATTGCCCATGAAGGGCTTAGATTTATCTATTAATTCCAGACTTTACAAATGTACCTTTACTAGAACCAAATGCTACTGAAGGAACATCAAAACCTGCCGAAGCTATAGTATTTGAGCGTTTGTCGTTCATATATAGTGTATCCAGATTTCTTGAAAGATAAGTTGGTATGTACAGTAAATGTAATTGTTGAGTGCCTCGCCACTTGTAAGAAGCTGTGATCGCTTCCCAAATGTAGGGAGGTGAAATATGATCAGCGATTGGGGTGCCCCCGCTAAGAAGCGGGAGTGAGAGTGCAATGACCGCTAAGATGGCCATGGGCCTTCGAAATAAAGAGACATATATACAACGCAGTCCACTGAGTTTTTAATTTGAGTATGAGTTTTTTAATTTAAACTGAGCTATCGATGGGCCAAAACATGGTCCTAGCTCCGCCGGAGAAATCGGCAAAATTTAATTGAGTGTTCGTTATTATTACTATTATCAATAATAGTCTTTAGAGTGATGAGAATTCGAGTAATGGTGGTCTCTTGTGAAAGCAGTCCTGGCAATGAGGTAAGAGCAAAATTGTCCCTTTGAGTTTTGTGTTCTTTATTCATTTTAAGTTTTGTGTAATTAATTCGTTTAGAGTAATTAATTAGTTGTGAGTAATTAATTAATTTTGAGTAATTAATTCGTTTTGAGTTTTATGTAATTAATTCATTTTGAGTTTTGAGTGATTATTTCGTTTTGAGTTGTGTAATTAATTCATTTTGAGTTTGTGTAATTAAGCCATTTTGAGTTTTGTGTAATTAATTCATTTTAAGTTGTGAGTAATTAATTAATTTTGAGTTTTGTGTAATGAATTCGTTTTGAGTTTAGAGTTAAGTTCCTTGAGTATTGTGATTAGTTAGATTCTTTGAGTATTGTGTGAATAGTTGTTCTATGAGCATTGTGTGAGTAGTTTAGTTCTTTGAGTATTGTGTGAATAGTCAGTTCTTTGAGTATTGTGCGAGTAGTTTAATTCTTGAGTATTCTGTGAGTAGTTTAATTCTTTGAATATTGTGTGAATAGTTAGTTCTTTGAGTCTTGTGTGAACAGTTAATTATTTGAGTATTGTGTGAGTAGTTTAATTCTTTGAGTATTCTAAGAGTAGTTTAATTCTTTGAATATTGTGTGAAGATTTAATTATTTGAGTATTGTGTGAGTAGTTTAATTCTTTGAGTATTCTAAGAGTAGTTTAATTCTTTGAATATTGTGTGAACAGTTAATTCTTTGAGTATTGTGTGAGTAGTTTAATTCTTTGAGTATTCTAAGAGTAGTTTAATTCTTTGAATATTGTGTGAACAGTTAAGTTCTTTGAGATTGTGTGAACAGTTAATTCATGAGTATTGTGTGAATAGTTAGTTCTTTGAGATTGTGTGAACAGTTAAGTTCTTTGAGTATTGTGAATAGAAAATTCCTTGAGAATTGTGGGAATATTTAGTTCTATGAGTATTGAGTAAATATTTTGAGTGTAGAATAATTAAGTCCTCAAGTTGTAGTTATTTGCGTTTCGGTGAGTTCAAAGTTGCTTGAGTTTTAATATTATTTTCTTGAGTAAGTGAATAGAATTGTAATTCAAAATGTCAATCGTAGCAAAATTAAAGAAAAATGAGCTAAAGCTTGTCGCTGAGGAAATAGGTTTGACTGTACCAGGGGATGCAAAAATGGTTGATTTAAAGCGGTTAATTGAGGAGAGCGATGTTTTTAAAGAAGATTACGAATTCGTGAAATCCGTGATAGAGCAAGTGTTAGAAGAAGTTAAAACCCAAAAATCCCAGCAGAATGGTCAAATAGAATTAGAACGCCTTAAATTAGAGAGAGTTAAAGCGGAGCGGAGTTAGCACAATTAAGATCTATTGCAAATAAGAGCGAGACCTCTCTCAACGGAGGTGAAACTGAGGCGTCTATTGATTTTGACACTCTTAAAGAACTGATTGTATCCTATAAAATATTTCAAACCATAGATAGGGAAACAGCAGAACATATTAATATTAGACAATCCGGAGATTGGTTTAGACCGCTACAATTGGGTAAAGAGTGTGATTTATATTTTACTTCGAGCAGTAAGCCCGTAAATGAAATGAGAAAAGATCACAAATATAACAAACTTAAAACTTTTAAATCCGCTCCCAAAGTATTTTTTAATGAAGAGAAAAATAAAAATTGTGATTTGTGTTTAAGAAATGAAAATCACCCATTATATGCTTGCCCTCAGTTTAATAGACTTTTTGCGGCAAAGCGCATAACAAACTAATACATTTCTCGAGGGAATTAAAGAGTGTTTCGTCAAATGGGGTGAGGAGAAGCTTGCCAGACGCCCCCGAAGTCGTAAATAAGTCGCTGTCAAAGGGGGACGGGGAGTGCAGCTGGTCGGTTCCTCCTCAGGTTGAGTCAAAATTTCGTTTCGACTAACATAGTTGAAAACAAAAAGAACGTTATCTTATCCACGGTACTATGCTTAATAAAGGATAAGTATTCGCAGTGGCAGAGAGTAAGATGTTTACTTGATGTAGGCTCCCAAATAAATCTGATGAGTAATGAGTGCTTACAGCGATTGCAACTAAAAAGTGAAAAAGTAAATCAATCAATTTCCTGCATAAATAATACATCATTGACTGCTAATCGTAGAGTAAAAGCTGTCATTGCAAATAAAAATAAAAGCTTTGAGAAAAATATTTCAATGTTAGTAGTACAAAAAAATAACTGATCTTATTGATGCACGTGTGCAGATTCCAGAGTCAGTTAGACTTGCGGATCCAAATTTTAAAATTCTGGGAAAAATAGACATTTTATTAAGTGCCGAGTGATTTTATCATATAATAAAACCAGATAAAATAAATGATAAAAATTCGAACCTGGTTTTACAGGATTCAGTCTTTGGTTACATAGTTGGAGGTGGTGTAAAAGATGAGTTAAATTCATATTCTTGTAACTTAATATGTGGGTCCGAAGAGTTAAATTCGAGAAAATTCAGGGAAATTGAGGAGATAGATAATGAATTACCTAAAAATTTAGAGAATTCCATTTGTGAGGAGCATTATGCCCGGACGTATAAGAGGGATAAGTCCGGGAAATATATTATTTCCATGCCCTTTAAAGAGCATAGGTTTTGTTTAGAGAATTCGAGGGACATTGCTCTAAAGAGACTCAAATCGCTATGGACTCGCTTTTCTAGAGACCAGAAGTATAAAAAATTGTATCGTGATTTTTTGAAGGAATATGAAGAGTTAAGCCACGTGACTGAGGCAAAAGTCAAGCTTGTTGCGAGTAAATCTCGTGTGTCACCAATTAAGCAGGTAACCATACCTCGCTTAGAATTATGTAGTACTGTGCTACTCACCGAATTGATGCATAAAGTGCAACGTGTATTAAAAATGGATATTACCATAGTCTTCCTTTGGAGCGATTCCACAACAGTGCTATCATGGATGAAACGAGTCCCGAAATTTAAAGACGTTTGTAGCAAATCGAGTGGTAATTATCCAAGAATTATCAGAGTTGAATAAGGGGCGTCATGTTCCTTCGGAACAAAATCCTGCTGACATCATATCAAGAGGACTTGATCCAGAGAAAATTCAACAAAGTGATTTGTGGTTGTTCGGGCCAACTTTTCTAGAAGTGCCTGCAGTGAACTTTCCTAGATACGTCAATGAGATCCATAATTGTGAACTTTACCAACGAGAGCTGAAGGATAATCAAGTGGAGTCAATGTGTTTCTTAGTGCAAAATAACGTGGTTCTTCCAATCATTGTTAAGTGTTCTTCGTTTCTGAAACTGCAAGGAATCCTTGCATGGTGTGTGCGTTTCAAGGAGAAAAATCCATTACAGATAACCACTGGCAGTTTAACTGTAGCTGAATTGTCTACAGCTTTATTTTGCTTAGTAAGAAATGTACAATCTGTATATTTTATAAAGAAAATTTGGTGTATTGAAAGAGGACAACAATTACCAGATTCCAGCAACTTATTAACTTTATCTCCATTTTTAGACGAGAGGCAAATACTCTGTGTGGGTGGAGAATTGAGACATTCCAATCTAACTGCCGAACAAAAACATCCTATACTAGTCCCTAACAGCCACCCTATTTGTGACTTAATTATTCAACATTATCATGTTTCTTATTTGCATACAGGTACTGAGGCTACTCTGGCAAGCATAAGAACCAAATTTTGGATTGTGAATGGCAGATCCAAAGTCAGACGTGTAATTAAGCAACGCATTAAATGTCTTAAGGTAAGTGCAAAAGGTAAAAACCAAATGATGGCACATTTACCTAGTGCCAGAGTAAGCATTGTGAGTGTATTTAATAAAGTAGGACTGGATTTTTGTGGTCCTTTCCTTATAAAATTAATTCCAGGTAGAGGAAAAAAAGTGTGTAAATGTTATATTTGTATTTTGTATGTTTTGTTGTTAGAGCCATTCATTTAGTAATTGTAAGTTACTTAAGTATTGAAGCAGTTTTGGTTAAAGAATTACTGAATTGGAATCTTGCCAAAATAGTAGAGGTTCATCCAGGTACAGATGACATAACTAGAGTAGTAACATTAAAAACAGGTAAAGGTGTATATAAACGACCTGTTAGTAAAATTGTTAAATTACCTTTTAATTGTAATTGAATCACTTGATATTGTTCTGTGTGGGTAGCAATGTATTGTACTTCCATAGTGTTCAGTGTTTTTTTTTGTTTATTGTAAAATGTATCATGTATTTGTAATTGCTTGATTGTATGTTGAAATTTTTTTTAAAATTTGTCAAGGCGGGCAGTATGTTGAGTGCCTCGCCACTTGTAAGAAGCTGTGATCGCTTCCCAAATGTAGGGAGGGGAAATATGATCAGCGATTGGGGTGCCCCCGCTAAGACGCGGGGAGTGAGAGTGCAATGTCCGTTAAGATGGCCATGGGCCTTCGAAATAAAGAGACATATATACAACGCAGTCCACTGAGTTTTTAATTTGAGTATGAGTTTTTTAATTTAAACTGAGCTATCGATGGCCCAAAACAGTAATTGTATTAGAAATATTTAAAGGAAGAGGTATGTATCTCGATGCACTGACTGATCATGTGACTATTCATGTGATATCTATTGTAATGCGTGTCTGTGATTGTTTATATTGGTGACATTATTTTCACTAGTTCACTTTCTTTTCCTTTTACTTTCCCTGGTTTGTGTTTAGGTTGGAATTAAAAAAAAATGTTTTTTTTTCTAGTTTTAAATGAATGTTTTCCACAAGTTCTGACCAAATACTTAAAGAACCTTATACATAAAAGGCAACCTCTTAAATCCTTTACAATCCAATCTGAAAGAAATATTCGCTAAATCAGCGAAGCAAATAACATCTCTTAATATCTTTATACACCAGCGTTGTAAAAATTATATAAATATATTTTTTTTATTTCCATTTCTAAGCATTGGTAATGTTTACAACATTTATAAAGCGCCTAAGCACACATCTTATGTTTGTCGTTGAAATATCTTAAAAATTAATAAAAGGAAAAATGTATTTTTGTCCTTTACGTTTTGAAACACACTCTCTCTAGCGTGCTTTTACACTTAGATACTTTAGGTTTCTAGCTCTCTGAATCTCATAATACATTGAACCAAAATGTATGCATAAAAATGAACAAGAACCAAAATGTATGAAAAAGAAGACTTCAATTGAGGAGCTTTAACATTAGTTCTAAGCATTTAAAATGTTTCAGAGATTTAACATATGAATGAATAAATGCTTAGAAAAATTGTATAAAAATATTTCAACACACGGAGATGAAATGTTTTTATTGCAATCATGAAACAATAAAAGATTAAACACAAGTTCACTGGCGTAGTTAATCTGATGAGAACCCTGTATAGAAATTCTTTGGGACCTTTTTTTTGGGGCCTCTTAACAATTTATGATTTTTTCCTTACGTGTTTTGGGGCCTCTGTAGCGTGGGTGTCCCATATCATTGATACGGCAATAGCCCCCCGCACAAGTCGAGAAAATCGTTTGAAACTTGAGAAAGGAAAAAAAATCTACTTATACATCTTCAGAGTGCATAAGTATTTGTGTTGATTCATATTTATGCTGAGAAAATAATATTTGATGAAAAATTATGCTCTTTTTGAAATAATTTAAAGAACAAAAGTAAAAACATTCAAAGCAGCAAATAGTAGTACTTAGTTTGTCACAAACAAGGAAATTTTTTCACAATTTTCTGATGCATCACCAATGCATTATAAAACACGATAAAGAGCAATGAACTTGCTTCATTTGGGAAAAGGAATCAAAAGTATAAGAGATACATGTACGTAAAGACTATTATTCTTAAAATAGAATCTCATCTCTTACCCCCCCCCCTACTGCTATTAAAAAATTCCTTTCAACCAAAGCTTGGTTCGATGTAAAATTACACTATATTTTTTTTTATCATCCTTGAATTGAAATTTATTAAAATTTTTTTAAAAAGTTTGTTCGTTTTTTTAAAATTACTTTTAACCGTTTTCTTGATTATCCCGAGTTGTCTTGGGTTTGTATATATTATTATTACTATCCCGAGAAAACTCGGGCGAAGCAGAATTTGTCAGCACGATTTGTTTTATCATGGTTTTAGTCGACCTGGATGAAATGAAAGGAAATATTCAGCTTTGATTGGTTGTTTGCTAAGGATTGTTGGTTTCGCGGTTCTTTTAACGGGGACTGGTCACGTGTTTTCCCACGTCATACCCGACGTGTACTATACAACTATAGTACACGTCGGCTTGTGGATTATTATGTATAAAGAAGGATAGTTGCGTTTAAAAAAAGTAAAATAATGGTGATGATGCAATATAGCGAAAGCAATGATTTTTCATATAGTGATTATAAAGAGGTGAACATTGAAAATAGTAGAAGTGATTTTTTTTGTATGCAGCCTTATTGAAGACGATTGTATACACTTATTAAGACAATGTACTCTATGTTCCCGTAAAAGAGATTTCAGAGATAAGCCAGTAAGGAAAGAGACCAGATACCAGTGTACAGAATGTCCGGTATCACTTTGTGTTGTCCCTTCTTTCAAAAACTATCACACAAAGACTAATATTTGACTTTTTTCCATTTGCCCGAGATAACTCGGGATAGTAAACTTATGTTAAGACTATATGCTTTTATACCTGTAAGAAAATAAAAATTCAACTTAAAACCTACATATTTTTTTTGTTTCATTTCCTTGTATTTAATAACAAAAAAAATTTGATGATTTTTTGCAATTTTTTTCAAAAATTTTTTTAAGGGAAGCGGTTAGTTTTAATCAAGTTCATGGAAATATTGAGTCATCAAGAAAGTTTTAATGAGAAATCTCCCCCTGATTCAATGAACAGTTTTAAAAAAAGCCTTGGGATAAGCGATCAATCGTATTTTCCCAGAATCTCGCAATCAAACACCTTCTCATCCTTTGCAAACAATCTCATCGTCGAAAATAAATAACACGAGTTTTAAAATGACTTTCCTTCCGCTGTTTGTGAAGTTTCCCAGCTTAGTAGTTGCTTGAAGTGCCTCACACCATCTTATAGATCAATATTTGGATATCGTCTTAGAAGTTTGTTGCTAAAATGAATTCTAAGAAGGGCGAAAGATGTACATTCAAGATATATCACTCCTAGAGTTATTTTTTATTTTTTTATTTAGAGAGTACTTCTTAAGATTTAAAGCATTTTTTTTAACAATCTCATTGCATGTTGTAGTTTCACGAAAGTTTTAATTCTGGGAGGAAATTTTTTTCCCATTAAATTGTTTTTATTTGTTTTCGTGTTTCATGTTGATGTGAGAGACGGTTTTGGGAGAGGGTAAATAGAATTTTTTAAAAAGTTTTTAGGTTTACTTGGAAGACACTGATGTGTTAAGTCGTCCCACTGATGTGTGTAAGAACTCCCTAAGGAGCAAGATCCTTGTTCCCTTTATTGATATTTAATAAGGGCAATGCATCTCAAAATTTCGATGTTTGCGACCCAATATTCAATCATAATCCCCCTCCATACAATAAAAATGTATTGAATTCAATAATACTATATTTTGAAGCTAAAGTGACAATACGACTTTAAAATAAGTGCCACTGGCGTATATAAACGTCTTGATCAACCAAAACTTTAATTCCCATGGGCGTTTATATACGTCATTCCGAAGTACAATTTTTTCCGTGCATTGCTATTCATAAAATTATCGCGAAAGCTTTGGAATGCAATAAAAGGACATTGGCAGTGTTTGTAAAGGACTTACTTCAGAGGATTTGCTTATTTATTCCTTTTCTTCCCCTCCCTCACAATACATCACTAACGTGGAAGGTGCCATTGGAAAGCGAATCGCGTAACTTTTAATCGGCAGTTATAGGATTAACTATAAACTGTACAAATTATCAAGATAAGTGTTAATTTTTGTATAATTTTATATATGACAAGCCCACTGGTAATTAGTAAACTTGTTCTTAACTTTTAGTATTGTTAAATTAATTATAAAATACATTGTGCAGTACTAATACAATTTTATAAGTGTGTTATATCAGTTTAAATGTGTGTTTTATTTGATAATTTTTAAAAAAAAATAATCTTTTGTTTTCGGTTTTTCAATATGCTGACGCCTTTTTGCAGGGTTATCACTCCCCCCAGGGGGTCGCGCCCCACAGTTTGAGAAACACTGAATAAGGGCATTCTACAGATTTTTTAAAAATAAAAACATACCGTATTTACTCGAATCTATAAGCCGCACTTTTTATCCGGTATTAAGGTATCCGACTACGTTTGGAACCATTTTTTAAAAAAACGTATAAAGGAATGATTTTCATGATATTTAGTGTCAATTGGGTTAGAATACATGTATAAAATTGTTTTAAGAATATTATTGGAATAAGAAATCATTTAAATGCAATATTTTGGCAAAAAATGAACTTAGAATTACCTATTTTCAAAACATTCTTCCTTGATGAAAAATGCATCTATAATTTTACTATTTTGCTTATATAGTTATGACCTCTCCAGAGGGCCTGAACAATGACTTTTGAAAATTTCACATTATTTTCAGAGTTACTGCCAATTGTGAAATAATTATCGATACTTTTTTCTTAAAATTTCTCCACTCTGTTGTATTAAAATATGGATAAATACACTTCTAAGTTATATACTTCAAAAATCCTAGTTCAGGTTCTATACAGAGGTCTGAGCTATATATAGGCAAACTATTGTTATTATAGAAGCATTTTCCATAAAAGGAGAGTGTTTTGAAAGTAGGTAATTCTATGTTCATTTTTTGCCAAAATATTGCATTTAAATAATTTTTTACTGTAATAACATTCTTAAAGCAATTTTATACATGTATTCTAATCTAAGTGATACTAAATATGATAAAAATTATCGATATAAAGGCTTTTGCAAACTAACAATTCCGAACGTAGTCGAATACCATAAAGCTACTGAAAATCGGTTGCGGCCTGTAATCGAATTAAAAAAAATACTTTGGAGGGGGCAGATAGAACAATTACAGGTTATAAATTACTTTACACTATTTCTCATTTTCCACAAAGACTTGTTGAGAATTTGAGGTGCGGCTTAGATTCCAGTAAATAGGGTAAATCTGTCTTTATATATTATTTTTTTTAACAGAACTTAAAAAAATATTTGAAATTGTAAGCTAAATATTCTAAACGTGGCTTTTTTTTGCAAGTATTTTTTTTTTAAGAATAAATATAATATTGTTTTAGACATTTGACTCCGCAGATCTGACTTGTGACGTAATTTAAATTGATTGAAAAAAGTAGAACATGTGTATATTCGGGAAAGTTATATCCTCAAAGTCAAATGTTTATTTCAAAAAGATTCTACAGTTCAAAGTCACTGGGATTCGGAAGCGTGGAAGATCAAGGCTGAGATGGACACTCAGTGGAATCGGTCTTTAAAACTAAAAACCTGGAGAAGGAAGGTGAATAAGAGGTCACACTGGAGGAAATTTCAAAGGAAGGCACTGGCTCACGAGGGGCTGTCAAATAAAGGTTTGAAACAAATAAAGGTTGTGTGATTTGAAGAATAAAAATTAAGTTTAATTAAACCACAACTATTATTTACATTAATTTACAACTTAGTACAACTAGATTATTTTAGAGTCCCAATTTCTATTGCTTTGTGAGGGAGGAGTCTAGTGGTCTGGCCACCACGAAGTTTCCGCTCGAACTCCTTTCTCTCTCGGCCCCCTCTAGGTTTTGGGATTGACTGCTTGGCGCGCCTTTTCTTCTCGTTACATCCGGCTGTGGGTGGAGTGGGCTTCTCCTCGCGTCAGAGGTTCTCGGGGATAACCAAGACACGTCCGCGCAATATATTAACGACTGCAGGTGTTTTTGCACCTGTGGTGCTCAATTCTCCTAAAAAGTGGTCCGGCCGTGGGAGGGAAGTCGCAGGTGTCCAGAGCTCAAAGAGGTGACGTTACAATATCCTCAAAGTATCAGTAGATAGATGTTAAATTTCCCCCCGCTTTTTTTCTTTTAGAAAACTCATAAATGTAATTAAGGGATTTTAAAATGATTTCCAATAATGAATTAATAAATTATTATAAAATACAAAATAGAAATAAATTTTAATTTAATCAATTGACTTCTGAGTAACTTAGTATCAAAAAGATGTTTTTCACATATAAAGAAACAACGTACAAGATTAACAAACAATAATTGTTTTATTTTAATTTAATATTTTATTTTCTAAGCAAAAGTTAGACATTTATATAAATGAATCCCAATATATTTGATTAAAAATGAATAAGAGACAAAATGAAGCAATTTAATAATGTATATTATTAATTTCTACCAAATAAAATGTTTTTGTTCATTTTTAATGCTTAAATGAGTAAAACAGACTAAAAAAAATCTAAAATATTTTATCCTCCCCCATCCCTTTTAAACACAAAACTATTTTCCAGTAAAGTGAGAAGAATTCGGTGCTAAGAAAAATTTCAAAGCATAATACTCTTCTTTGGATTCTGGAAATATATGTACTCCCACATTGAATTTTATACCGTACGCGTGTTTTCGAAAAGGTTCTTTCGCAAGAAAAACCCTACTTAATAATGCATGTGAGTTGCTTTGAATATTTTTTGCTCATCAAGTTATTCTTATTTTCCCGTACAAAAGAATAAACGTAAAATAAGTACTTTTCGACTTTATTTTGTAAACATTTTGGAGCCTTTACATGTAACTTTAACGTATTTATCAATTTTAAGTTTTTTAGTAGTTATTGATAAAAAAGCTGAAGCTACATATATTTTAAACTTAGAACCAAGTAGAGCAATCTAAAGTAGAACGAAATATTTCTACATTTACTGGGTATATTAAATGCAATATTTAAAAAAATTACTTGAATTTTTTCTTGATTATATTTGATTTAATATATAGTTACACACAAAAAATTGTAAAATTTTTTTTTGTAGATAAATTTTTCTGTAATCATAAAATTATAAAGGTGATATGTGCACGAATGCAGTCTTAAGGGCTTAATATTAATTTTGAGTTGCAATAATCTAATAATTATGATCATGAGCTTCGTAGCCAAATGGCTATACTTTCGAGTTCTAATTCCCCTAAAAATCATCGTGCATGTTAAGGAGAACTTCAGTCAGTTAAAATGCCACTAAGAAACCAAATATTTCATTGATGAGAGTGTTGGTGGCAAGAAAATAATAAAATGGGCTCAAAAGCTCTCTCCCTCATCTCATTGATCTTTCTCCATTTCGAGCAGATAGATCATTTTACAACTTTTAGTACAACTTTGTGAGCGCGATCTATTTGGCGCCGCTCTTTCAACGTCTTGCCTACCTAAGGGTGTGGGGGGAAACAAAGTATCACCAGAAACTTCCATAATAACTATTATTTTATTACTATTCAAACACACTTAATCAATCACAAGTGAAACTCCAAAAGGAGACCCTAGGAGTGATATATAAAGAGAGCAATCTATTCTAAGTGAACAACTCTAAGTAAACACGTCTAAGTGACAAGCGCAAGTGATCTGATTAACTAAATCTGATTCAATCTATCTTAGATCCTTAATCTAATAATTTATTATCTCAGCAACTCCTTCCTTAACTCGAATTGTAATAATGAAATACTCAATGAAATATTCTCACCCACGAATCACCGCAACAGCTCTCCTGCTCCTTCTATCTTACATCTACAAAACCTAGACTTTATATAGCCAAACTAATTTAACTATCAAGGTTTCTTCTTGAGAGGCTGTGAATTAACGCGAATGCTGGCCCCAAAGTTTTCCCAAGAGGATTAGTAATAAGGTCGCGTATAGATCCGTTAGAACTTTAATGCAAACAAACTTTTGAAATTATATTTTATTCAGTGTAGAAACTTTCACGTGCTGTGGATTATTAGTTTCAAGTATGGGAGGGTGAACAGATATATAAATGACGAGGAAGTATCTTTCAAGCCACCGGATTATAGTCCTAATTTGGGAGTCTAGCAATCGTAGTTGATCACGGAATAGCCCTTTTATATATTATATAATAGCCTTATATATTATATAATAGCTTGCAGGGTGCCAAAACTTCTGAGGGAGAGCAAAACAGCAATAAACACCAATTAAGCATTTTCCTGTCCCCTCCTACAAGTTATTCTGATGAAAGAAATGATTTTTTTCATCGCATTATAACGGGTGATGAAACTCCAATGGACAATATTGCTCTCTAAACTAAATGGGATATTCAATGCATTTGAAAGCCATGCAACCTCATCTCTCTGTCTTCATGAATCATGGGATCAACAACATTGATATTCGTGCTGCTGAGCTGCCACTTTAGTCAACATCTGTCACAGTACTCCTACTACTTACAAATGTGTTTTACTACAAGTACCCTTGTTTTTGCGCGTCTAAACACTCTATCCGTATACCTTAGACAGGTGATATTTATCGAGAATTATTGTTTCTTCTCTTACCCGAAAAAATAAATGACAACGCACATCTCCTCATTGAAGTAATGTTCAAGTTAACTCATCATCTTCGATTTTTTTGCTCTAACATCAGATGAATTGACATGAATTTGTGTAAGCCGTCACACTTATATCACCTCGGTATGCACAAAACACATAAACAAGATATCAATCATTGGCATGGCCAAGTAATTTTAGCGCGTTTTTGAGAAAATTTTGTTATAAACTAGCGAAAGTCTGGACAATTTGGGAAAACTGTGGGAAAATTTAAATATGATTCGGCTCATATAGGGCACAAATGCGACCAAATGCCGAAAACCCGAGGTCAATTGGTTGCTTATTTTTTAAAAAATTTTTTTTATTGGAAAACAATGATAAAATCCCCGTGCACTACAAAGTATCACACAGGGCTTACAGAAGTAAGTATTAATCACATAATACAAAGGAAAAAAGAAAAAAAATAAAGAAAAAATAATAAATAAATAACAAAAAATAACCCCTTGAGGTTAGGAAGCATTACAAATACTCATAACAAACTCACTGAACTTTTTAAAAGTACTTCTGGTGGAAAGCAGTTGAGGAAGATTCGGAGGCCAATTTACATTAAGTCCCTTGAATGCCAGTCTTAGGATATTCCGTTCTCCTTCAAACTTGGAACACAGAAGGAGCACATGTTCTACATTTTCCTCGCCACCAATATCGCAATCACAGGAAGATGACGGAACTAAAATTTGTTCAAGTAGCTTTTAAAGTTGCCATGACCAGTTAGAAATTGGGTTATTTTGTTATTAGTATAAAAATGATGGCAGGACAGTCTCTTATTAATGGTTGGAAAAAATTTCTTTGTTACGCTCCCATTATTTGATGTGAGATATTCTTGGTTCCAAGACTTCACCATTCTTTCCCTCATAATCTTCTTGTAAAATGACTTAGGAATATTAACGGCAATGTCAATTTTGCGTTTGGTTGCAGCCTTGGCTAACCAATCGGCCCGCTCATTTCCAAAAATGCCCGTGTGTCCACGAACAAATGCAAAATCTATTGAGATGTTTTTATCTTTTAGGTTTTTAAGTTGCTTTTGGATCTCGACGATTATGTTGTTAGATGAAGAAATACACTTAAGAGAATCCAAGGATTGGTTGCTTATTGGCTGAGAAAAAGGTACGACAAAATATGGAACGAAGTCGAAGACGAAATTTGCGTCCTAATAGCGCTTTTGTTCCACTACGTGAAAAACGTGCTAAAAAAATTCTCTATGCAAAAGCCTTTGAAATTTAGAAACAAATTCACCTTCCATTTGGATACAACTTTGCGTAACTTTATGAATACTTTTTCATCCCTTTATATAGAGCCAGAAGTAATTTGTGACTTTCCCTGAAGCCATTGCATATTAATAAAATATTTTCAAAGATTAAAGCTGAAAAAAATTTACAAAAACCTTTAACTTTTGTAACGGGCGTATTCGTGTTATTCCTACTAATAGTCCTCTTGGGGAAAAATGGGTCTTTAAAATTTATTCTATTGAAATCTTTCCCCGAGGAAGAAGATGTGATTATGTAAATAAAGACTTGTATATATAGATTAAACTTTCGAGTTAAGAGAGAGAGGTTAGACTGCTAGCGGATAGCAGTGATTGATTAGAGTGAAGCTAGGCAAGATAATTTCGTTACTTATTTGATTAATATTAAGATTGACGATTTGGTCAATTAAGCGTTAAATTTGGATTAGAACGAATTGAATAAGAAGGTGTATTGCCTAGACGTAAGTGATCCAACTCACTGTTAATTCTTTTAGTATCTCGTCTACCCCGTGATTGCTTCATATATTTAGTAACTGGTGCATTTCTTAGTTTGAGTTGTTGAATTTGTGTCGTAATCGAGAATTATTAATAAATAGAATTTGCATTGACTATGATTAATCTTGCTTCCGACTCTCTCATACGGGCAATCCCTTACACCGTGAATATCAGATGAACAAAAAATTAAAGTATAAGAGTTATACGTAATTATTTTGAAATAAGAATTCCCTTCCACTTCCCCACCCTCGCTTAGTTATATCAAGAACACTCATATTACAGTTTCTTGAGGCCGCTATTTAGTGAGATACAGTTATCTCAAGTTTAATGAAAACTTAGAAATGCCTTGGATTCGTGATAAACAGTACACTTGAGTCTCACAATCCCCTAAACATCTCAATATATCCTCCACAAACAATTCCATCGGTGAAATTAAATAACAAAAACAACTTTCTTCCCGCTACTTGTGAAGTTCCGTTATCAGTTTCTGATGTTATTTAAAAAGCTTCTCGCTTGCATTATAGATCAATATTTGGCAGCCGTCTTAGTAGTTTGTTACTCAGTAAATTCGACGCCGATGTTGAAAAAGTACACTCGAGTATATCAGCTTTATTTTTATTTGCTATTTTCTAGCTTTTAAAGTTCTTTTTCCAATCTCACTTAGTGTTATAATTTCCAGGAAGTTTTTATCGGCTGGAGAAAAAAAATTCATTCGTTGAATCGGTTTTGTTTATTTTCGTTTTCTTGTTGATGTGAGACTGTGCTAGTGAAGGAGGATTTTCAGTTCTTGCTTAAAAGTCCTCCTTGGAATAGATAGATGTGACAAGTTGATAAATCTCAACCTGGAATATATATTTTTTTGTTCTTTTTAATTTTATCTGCTTTGGTGACTGTTTAGCAACTGAAATAAATTCGAAATAAAGTAAAATTTTTTCGAAGAAATGTTTGGAAAAAAACTTGTAAAAAAATCTGAGGTTTACAGAATTAAAAAAAAAAAAAGAAGTCAGGAATGGGGGAAAATTGTATTCGATAGAAATTCTTTTAGTTCAGGTTACTTTTTTTTAAAAAAGGAAATTTTTATTGTGAACTTTGAAACAAATTTTTTAAAACTTTGGGGGGGGGGGAGGGGCTTGTTTTAATTTTTGGTAAATTTTATGGTGAATTAATTTCTGGTTTAAAAATAAATTAAAAGTTATCAATAAAACTAAAGATATGCACGATTGTGACGGATCTAACCGCGTCCTTTCTTTGATAATCCTCTTGGGAAATCTTTGGTCAATCAATTCGAGTTTATTCACAACCAACCTTCTGAAGAAACCTTGATTATTCAAATTAGGTCGGCTGTATAGTCTTGGTTTTCAATCTAGATAGAGAGAAAGTGAGGATAGATTGCTACTGATCAGGTATTATACCATTTTATATGGCATTTCAAGTATTTGATTGGTGAAAGAACTAAAGTGACGCTTGGTCACCAAAGTTTAATTAGTGTTCCGGTAATTGGGTTAGTAGATTTGATCCTTGAAATATAAGAGGGTCGATATTTAAAGTCTTCTCATAATTCGCGCATCTTGTTATTAATCCACATATTGCTTAGATTGAGATCATCTCTTCTCGTTGAAATTACTTGAATTGTGTTGTTAAATTGTGTGATCAATAAAAAGGGTGATTTTTAGATACGGCTAGTCATCCTTCGTTTCCTCCCACATCTCTAGTCGAAAATGAGAGAATATCTTGTTCCTTACATGGTTATCACATACATATTTATAATATTAATAATAAATGCGATAGTATAATGTAGGGGTGGGCAAATAGTGGTCATCAAACAGGAATTTTTTTTTTTTTGCAGCCCGCCAAGACAGTTAGAAACTCCACCTTGAACTGAAATTAACAGTAATAACTTACAGGCCCTGATGAGAATTTCAACAAGTAATCTCCCTCCTGATTAAAAAAAAATATTGTAGAAATGTGTGATAAGTACATTTGCCTAATTAAATTGATTCTAAAATTAAACATGCTTGTTGCTATAGAATCTATAGTATAGATGATATGAAATTAGCTCAATAAATAAATTGTATAAAACTACCACTGGTTTATTTAACTCTTGGATGTTCTCGGCAAAATTAAATCCTAGTACTGCTTCGCATCGCCAAGAGCTTAGGTGCCTCCCTCTGTGGAGAAAACTGGGCGTTAAAATTGCTTGCTGTAATTGGTATCGCCTATATGGTGCAGCGCTAAAAAGTGATACCAGCTCCTGGGGAATGTACTAGGTCTGCAAAGGTTTAAAATACCAATACGCAGCCCCATTGAAAAAAAAAGGTTTACTTAACTTATATTTATTGATTTTTATATGGCACGTTGTATACCTTTTCTGAGATATAAGTTAACTAATGAATGCAATCACTTAAACGAAGGTACGGCTCTTTGGTGTCCTCCACTTCCACTCCAGCCAAAACAATTGCCCAGGCTTAATGTGCTATTTAATATAATTTAAGCATCAATGAAAATGTTAGTAAAAAAAACTATCCACATTAGTGTATTTGCTTAAATGCAATAATAGGCATTAGCAACAGGATTAGTAATAGTTTTTCATGGAAAAATTAATATCAATTTTAAAAATGTACATTTCTTACGAGAATGGAGTTGGAATGGTATATGGAATAATATATATATATATGTTTTTCTAAACCTTTAGAGAATAAATTAGCCGCTACCTGCCCGCTTCGCTGGGTAACTCATGATGTTGTATATATATATATATATATATATATAAATTATTCATATCTAAGTTCCAGCATTAAGAATTCGATTGTATTGAAAAATATACTTATACCTGTAACTCTCACCTCCTGATATAAAAAAAGACAAAACTTCAAATTAATAATTTCTAATAATCTCTGAAATTAAAGCAGAATGATATTTTGATTTCTCGTAACCTAATCACCAAAAGGATTTCGCGCAAAATCAATTTCCACTGGTTCTCAACTCAGTAAAATAAACATACATGCCAAATTTCATGTCTAAATCAAAGAGAGCAAAAACGAAATTTTTTTAATAATAAACTCCGAAACCCTGTTGAGAGTCGATTTCCAAAAGAACCGTTATTAGCAGATTTTAACTCAACAAAAGAAACATGCATACCAAATCTCATTATTGTAGTCCTAGTAGCTCGAAAATGGGGATTTTTTTTATCTACGCCTCAGTAACCCCCCCCTGCTCTCCTCAGGAGTCGATTTCTGAAAAATTCATTCTTAGCGGATCTCTATTCAATAAAAGAAACAGGCTTAACAAATTTCAAGTATGTTGTTCTAACAATTCAAAAACATGAATTTTTTTATAACTCGTCGCGACCCCTCGAAACCCCCCTTGGTATCGATTTTCGCAGAACTCTTTGTTAGAGGAACTCTAACATGAAAACCATGCCTACCAATTTTCAAGCAGGTAGATCTAATAGTTTAAAAACGGAAATATTTATTTATAAGGCCCCTTAGCCCCGCAACAAGGCCGATTTTCTCAAGAGACATTTTGTAGCGGATGTCTTCTCTATGATAGGAATCCGCTTACCAAATTCCAAGACTAAACGTCTAATAGTTTAAAAATTGACATAATTATCTGTAACACCCCTTAAGTCCCGCAACGCCACTTGGGGGTATATTTTCACAAGAAAAATTTCGTAATGGGCGTCTACTCCATAAAAGGAATCTATGTTCCAAATTTCAAGTCTAAGAGTTAAAAACGGAAATAATTATCTGTAACACCCCTTAAGCCCCCCGCAACGGCACTTAGGGGTCGATTTTCCCAAAACCCGTTTAGTAGCGGATGTTTACTCTATGAAAGGAATCTGCTTTGCCAAACTTTAAGATAGAGCGCCCAGTAGTTATAAAATGGGAAAAATTATTTATAACGCCCCTTAATCCCCCACAACGCCTCTTAAAGTTCGATTTAGCAAAATACGTTCTTAGCTGATGAATGGAACTATGGACTCTATGAATGAAACATGTCAACCAAATATTAAGTCCGTAGGTTTAATAGTTGTGGAGATATCTTGAGGAGAGTAAGTGAGTGTGTGTGAATGAAAGAGTGAGTGGCTTTTCTCTTTTATATATATAGATAAAATAAGAGAAACTTGCAAGTGACTCTTTTCAAGTAATTTACTTACCATTCATTTCCTATAAAAGGAAATTTGAGTAAGGAATAATTAATTGGAATAGGAAATACTGAAATTAATCCTTAACTGCAGAAAAGAAACGAGGATGATTTTTTTAAAATTTTCAATTAATCTTTTCCCGCACTTTCGACTAAATCTAATTTTTGTATTCTTGTTTGACGATAAAAATAGAAATAAGTAATAATGTTTAATGAAAAAGGAAATTAAATTAATGTAATTTTATTGAAATAAATGTTCTGCGCTTATGCGGAATCCTGCAATGCTGTACTGACAAAAAAAAAACTTATTTAATTTGTTAAGAACTTGCTTTTACATTCGAAAATGAGGATTAAATGTTAAAGTAAGATTATTTTAACAGCATTTATTAATACTGTAATTAATTACAGTATTAATAAATGTGATGGTATTAATACTTATAAGGAATTCATATGTATTAAACGATTAAATAAATGATATATGTATTTAAGCAAAATAAATTTTAATTTAATAAAGTATTCTTGTTATAAATTATTATCAATATTTACGAACGATATTTTCATTCAACAAGATTAAAAGCTCTTTATTTCGAAGGGAGATAATATTATTATAAATAAATATCCGAGATTTTTATTTAAATTAAAATGTTATAATAAATATGGACAATTCTTAATTAATTAGTTCTGCTTTATTCATCTTGATTATCTTGCAAATAAATTTTTTTAATTTGGAATCTATGTGTTTACAGTTAAATTAATTATTATTCGTGGTTGGATTTTTCTACTTTTTGTTACATAATTCAATGGGCTAAATTCATGTGAGGTCATAGTCACATGATAACTGTAATCAAGTGTTTCCAGATAATCAGTTAGGTAAGAAAGTGCGCTGACTTTAAAGTACACTTATAAGATTTTAGTACTTACATACCATTGTAGCAATGCATTTGTCAACAGGAAGAGTGCCAAAAGGTAAGAAAGTGCGCTGACTTTAAAGTACACTTAAGATATTTTGGTACTTAATTACCATTGTAGCAATGCCAACGCTCAAGGTAACTCGCCAAGTTGGCAACCCAGATTTCGCATGCGTCGTACACGCTGAATTTGCAACCAAGTGCTTCCTTTCATATAATGTCGCCAATACGATTGCAATACTACGTAAATACCGATTTTTTTTATAGTTTCGAAACTTTTTTTTGAAAATCTTATTACTTGAACATTTTTATTCATTTATCATACTTAAAATTTTATCTAAATTTTACAAATAGAACAAGTACAAATCGAATATCAGTTTTGAATTTCAATGGAGAGCTCGTGATTATATTTATCATGTGATCTTATGAGTTTACCCCACTTTACATTGTTCTGAAATTTTAAATTCATTTGATTCGGAGTATCGGTTGGAAGAGGAAAGCAAGTTACTGAAATATTTTTTGTGAGTGAATACATTGCCTTTAATTCCTCTTAAAAATAATAAATTTCCATGTTCAACGTATGGTAGGATTGTCAGTTTTTTACTGTGAAAGTGTCTTACTTTCTAAAGTGCAAGTCGTGCATGAAATGATAAATAAAATCAAAGTTAAGAATATTACGACACAATTTTTGTCTTGTTCATGGTTATTTTTTTCCCTTAATGGACTGCATAATGGCACCTAAGACTTTGTAGACATAGTAAATCCCCAAATGTGAGAGCCATTTCATGGTGGCACCATCTAGTGGCCACCATTGCCAATTTTGACACTCGAATTTATTCAATTTGAGCTTTAAAATAATTAAAAAAGTCTTTAATTTGTATTTTTAATTTATATAAAGAAAAAGAAATAACGATAAGGTAATTAAACTCTTTAAAATAAGTTAAAAGGGGCTTTTGAATGAGTTTCAATGAATTATCTACTTAAATGGCAATTTAATTACGACTCGTCAGAAAAAAATTATCACTTTTTTAAAGAATTAATAATAAAAATAATTACACATATATACCTACTGAAGAAGTTTTAAAGCGCATTTACAAGATATAAATAAATATATTAAATTAAAAAAAAAAGAGTACGATTTTTTTTCAATTTTATAATCATCAAAATACAAATTTTTGAATAGTTTTTATTACTAAATTCTTAAGCAACGGTTTTCTTGATAAATTATTACAAAATTAAATAATTTACATTATTTATAAATTGTTTAATTTATAATAAAACCTTATAAACTATTGTTGTTTTATGCCACTATTCCAAACGAATTTGATTAAAAATGCCCGAGGAATCAATTTGATAATTTACCAACATTAAAGTTTATAATCGAAACAAAATGAATGTTTTTTTTTAAAATGACAAATCTTTTGGTTTTAACAAAAAATAGGAAACTATAAATTACCTTATTTTGTTTATAAAGCATGGGGCTATTTTTCTTATATAGAATTTAGAAGATATTTAAAATCCGATAAATCTGATACTTTTCAGGATTCTGAAAATATATTCTTTCGGTGACTCTATAGTGTATACGTGTTTCGTTGAAAGAAGGATTCTTTAGAAAAAGGAGAAGTCTTTAGAAAGAAAGTTTCTACTTAATAATGTAAGTGGTATGCTTTCAGCATCTCATGAATTTGAATTTGTTTCTAATTTTTTGAATGGGTAGCTTTTAGTTTTTCAAAAGGAAGTAAAGTTAATTTTGAGTTTCAATATTTTTCGATCTCTTTCGTCAGTGAAAAAATATTGTGATATGTATAATAGATTTCTCAAAAACGAGGCTTTTATAGTATATGCAATAAATCTGGAGTTAATTCTTTAGAATTTGTTTTTTTTTTCAAATTGTCACGAGTCTATTTGAATTTTTCTAACCAACAATCCTCTTGGGGAAAAATGAGTCTTTAAAATTTAATTAATTGAAAGTCTTCCTTCAAAGAAAAAGATTTGAGTTTGTAAATTAAGACTTGTATATAAAGATTAAGGCGAGGTGTGGATACTTCGTAGCTGATTATTGTAACATTAAAGTTGACGATTTATCAATTAGGAATGAAATTAGATCAGATCGCTAAGAATTAGTAGGTATTGCCTAGATGTAAATGATCTGTTATTTAAAGTGTTCTCGTATCTCGTCTGCCTCGCTATTGTTTTCTATATTTAGTATTTTGGGTGCATCTCTTAATTTGGTTAATAAAATTTGTGTTGTTCGTGTCAGAAAATAAATTGAAGTTATATTGTTTATGGTTAATCTCTTCCTTCCGATCCCCCTACATTGAGAAATGAGATAGCTCATCCTTCACAAAATAACAACAAATATATATACGTTTTTAATCTAAAACACCATGACATACGACATAAATATGAAAATAATGTGACACAATTCTCTTACTGGGGGGGGGGAGCTACTTTTTTGGTTTAAAGCTACTTATCAAATCCTTTTTATCTTTATTAAAGTAAACTTTTTTGTGTGTTTTAAGTGGAATTGTTAAAATTCACTATTCTTACAAACACTTCGTCGAAGTGTGAGTGTCGTAGATAATTTTTCTAGCTTTTATACATATTTACAAGAATGGAATTTATAACGTTACACAAGTATCATTTTCTAAATTCGTTATGTTCATCACCTTAGCTCACAACTCTCTCATTGCCATCATGCATCATTGTCTTTCTTTTGCTATTACCATCACCCCTTTTTTCAACAGGTGAGTTTTTACACATAGTTACTTAAATAGTATCTCATGAAGTTCAAAAGCATGTCATGTTTAACACATATTATAATTACCCATCTTTAAAATATATAACTCAATTTATATAAAACTTTTTATTTTAAGATCACAGGGCTATGAAAGCGTATCATCCCATAACGCCACTTTGTAAAGACAACCATAAAACTCCAACAGTATTTTCATTTCTTAAGTCTTCAATATTTAGAACATTCGCGAATGTGTTGAAGACCCATTTTCGCATTCGTCTCTGTAGTCGTAAAACATCAGAGAAGGTACTTTTCCTCTTACGGTTTTACGGCTTAAGGCACGTTTTAAATTTAGCTGCTTTAGCTTTCAAGCTGCTTTAGCTCTTAGAATTTATTGAGCCGATTTTCAAGGAAAGGTCTTGGTTCATTTTACTTGGAAGACTTTCTACAGTGGACGGATTTAAGTTCAGTTCTAGAGGTTGTATCTTAAAAGTATTTGAGACGATGGATGATGTTTAAGATGTTTATGGAAATTGTGTAAACTAATATATCACTGAAGTTTCACATTTAAGTAAATGTAACTATAATAACTTTCTGCTGTAACAATATATTTGATTGCAAATGGATGATAATGACAGATATTTAGTTAATTCATATTCTTGTTCATTGCATTATTTTTTTCTTCTTGAAAAGATGCAGGTTGTAGTAAAATCTTTTTTCGCTTTGTTGGACTGAAAATGGTTTTATTTTTATGTTTAAAATGAAATTGAATATATATACTGACAGCTTTTTTAAAGTATTTGACGGAATGTTTCATTTAAAATAATACAGCTATAATATGCAATGAACTAGTATTATTGGAATTACGTTAACATTTGTCTAGTGAGACTATTCATAAAAAATAACATCTAAAAACTCTTCAAGTTAACTTACTTTTGAATTTAATTTTATTAAGAATACAGCTTGTATTACTGTTCAGTTTTGGCCGATCTCCCAGATTGTTTCAGCGGCGTTGAAATTCCGTCTTCCTTGAGCTAATTCTACCTGTTTTGACCATTATCGACAGATTATCGTTTTTTACTACGTTCTGTGAATTTCACCAACCGAAAGAGTTTTCTAGTATAGAGTTTTATCCTATCAAATTGTATGAAAGTTCAAAATTTAACTCAGCAAATATATTTGAATCAAAGGAAAAAATGTTGTATACATCCAGGTTGATGCCTTTTATTTTAGATTTATTCGTTTACACTCTACAAACGGTCTGATAAATCACACTTACGTGATGAGCAACAGCCTTTATATTTGACTCGGGTCTATGAGCTACAACGTTTAAGATGCTTTCTTCCAGGCTTGTATTGCATACAGTTCTTCGTTGACCAGCATCATGCCTGGTGATGTAGAATGAACGTGTTACACGAAGTTCACGTTGTAACCGCTGAAAAATTCTGTGATTCGGCATTCGTCGATTAGGAAACTGAGCGTGATACATTCATTGCACAGCCCTGCCGTTACCATTTACACGGCGGTACATGTAATGCATTTGCAGCACTTTTGGCATACGTAAAGTCTCCCATCGTAGACGTCAGCACAATCGTGAATGGCGCCTTCCCTTACTGAGATGCATCATGTTGAACGGGGGGCTAGAAATCTACTGCACCACCACCAACGCAACCAACTGATAACTCCATTTCTTCTCTTTTTCTTGTTTATGCCACACCGCATCACTTGTGCCCATCAATTCCTATACAATAAATGATTGTCACAATGTTCTATATCTGCCTTTAAAGTTTGTACCATGAATTCGGGACCACTCTGTATTTAAAACTGGTTAAAACTGTCATCAAAATCGAAATTAAATAGAATATTTAATCAATTAGCATTTAATTAATTAAAGGCATATTACGTGAATTAAAATATATTGTGGAACAGCAGAATATTGGAAATAATAAGAAAGAATATTTCAGTAGATAAGCGAACTGCAGACTAGAAAACCCCTTAGCCTATAATTTGAATTATTTCGACAAATTTATGTATTTCATTCAGTTAATATATTTTATAACAATTAATATTAATATATATTAGGGATATTTCTCACTGCAATATAAGCTTGCATATTAGTAGGATGGGTATAACAGATCTTTTCCATCATTATCCTAAAATTTCTAGAAAATGGAAAATATTATTTTACGTTGTGGAATATCGAAATCGGTTAAAGTATCACCGAGAAAAAGGAAGGTAAACTTAGACTAGTTATAACTCGTTTCATTCATTTTGTAGTTTTCTTTGCTTGTATTTCTTTTAAAAAGAAAAGTAATATTTTTTTAAGATATTTCCATACACTTGAAATGTAACTGAAGCATTTAGGTCTTGAATTAAGTATTTTAGTGGGCAATTAAAAGTGTTACACATGTTTATGGTCTGAGGGGTAAATTAATTGCCAGTAAAATGCGTAAAAAATTCATTCGAGTTGAAAGATGTAAGAAAAAGCATTAAAATTAATAACAGTTGTAACATCAAATAGAAAAAAAGAGAATCTGTTGGTACTTGTGAGAAGAAAAATATAGTGCGAGAAAAGCATTGTGTTGGAATTATGGGACTTAAATTTTAAATCCTCACTCCCCAAATTTATTCAGATTTACTCTGCTGCGATTAGTTTTATCTGCTTTATATATATATATATATTATACATATATGTATATATATAATCAAAATTTCTCTACAAGAGAGAGATAAATAAACATGATTAAAACTGAAAAGAATTGTAATTGCATGTTAACCAGACATATATATATATATATATATATATATATACTGGTGTAAGAAATTAAGAGAATTTGCATATTTTATTCAACTGCATGAAAAGAACTGAACTGAATGAAAAAAACATGCTTCTAGATAAAAATACAAATCTTGTACGGTAAATACTTAATCGTATACGTGTGTGTAGGTGGAACCAGCAGAAAAACAGGCTTTATAAGCGCGTGTAAGTTAAGACGTACTTTGTTCGCCAGCACACCTTGTCGAATTTCTTGGTGTTATTTTGAGGCAATCGGTTTAATTCGAATTGTAACAGTAAAAATCAGTAGCAACCAAAGTTTAGATGATGGAATGAGGGGACGAATTGTTGGGAGGCTAGAAGCAGGCCAATGCCAAGCCAAGATTTGTAGAGAGTTCAATTTAACACCCAGCGTCGTGTGTAACTTATGGAAACGGTTCCAGGATACTAGATCCATCGAGAAAAAGCCTGGGTAAGGTCGTCCAAGAGCCATGACGACCAGAGAAGATCGCCATTTGTCGATTATAGCGAGGCGTAACAGAGGGGCTACAGCTTCTCAGCTCTCGTTTCTTGTATGCAGCCACAAGAACCCGTATATCAAGGGTGACTGTTTCAAAAAGACTTCATGAGGAAGGGTTGTTTGCCAGAAGACCTACTGTTTGCGTCCCACTCACGTCTACGAACAAGAGAGTCCGCTTAGCATGGTGCATACAGCATAGAGTTTGGAGTATGGATCAATGGGTGACCGTTCTGTTCACCGACGAGTCCCGTTTCAGCCTAAACACAGATTCTCACTTAAAGTTGATATGGAGAGAACCAGTGACCCGCCACTTATCCTCCAATTTCCGAGAAATCAACAATTATAGTGTAGGAAGTTTAATGGTCTAGGCAGGCACCATGTTGGATGGCCGTACACCTCTCCATGTTTTTGAAAGAAGCTCTGTGACTGGTGTGAAGTATAGGGATGAGGTCTTGGAGCTCTATATTCACCTTTTCAGGGGCGCATGTGACCCCGAGTTCATTTTAATGGACGATGCAACATCTCTTCTGGCCGATGAATTTCTATAGAGTGAGGATATTCGCCAGGTCTCCAGACCTCAACCCTATACAGCATCTCTGGGACGCTCTGGGAAGGGCAATTGCAAGTCACAGCCCCCTCCGAGAACCATACAGGAAATGAAAACAACAATCTTGTGAGACCAACTGCCACAAGAACTGATATAAACTGCCTTATTTCAAGTATAGCATCACGCTATGAGGCCTGTATAGCTGTAAGAGGGGACCATTCCCTCTATTAACCCATTTATTTGTTTATTCTGCATTCTTTGTTTTATACCTTCCAACTCCAACAAGTGTTACGCTCGAGCATGCGTATGTATTGCAATTTTTAAATGGTTATTTGCTTAGTATTGTATCAATGTATGTACATATCAAATTTTATTAAAATCGGTCCAGTAGTTCTAGGGATAATCGATCAAGTCTGAAAATTCTCTTAATTTCTTACACCAGTGTATATAAAGTTATTACGAATTTAAAAATTTAAGCATCGAAATGCCTCAATATCAAATCTAAAATACACTGGTATGTTAAATATACTTGTGTATTGATGTGGGAAAATGTTACTATACGAACTCGCCGAAAGAAAGTGATGAAAATAAAAAAAAACCAGAGAAACACCACAGAGCAATATAAGTATTTCTACACGACACGACAATGCAGTGACAACATCGAGAAATCAGTTGCTTGTAGGTTCTGCAGGCGTTGACATAAACAGCAGAAGGTCGCGGAACAAAGTCAATGAGCTTGTGAATTGTGTCCTGAGGAATAACAAGCATTTGCTGTCAATCACTAGCAGTAGTTGGTTCATCGAGCACGGCAAAGGTTACGACCATTCCCAGACGTGCTTGATAGTTGTTGGGTCACTCACGCTTTGGTAGGCAGGGAAAACATCTGAACCCTTTGCAAGACTTTCACTCTAATGAGCGTGGAGTGGCACTATCTTGTTGGTAAACAGTTTTTTGTGCACTATGGTAGTAGAATAGGGCTATTGGCTGCCATATATCTTTGAATCAACATAGTATCACCAATATAAACCAGTTGAAACTGACTGTCGTATAGACAATAGTTGTAAATAATAAATAGTCTTGATTTAAAAAGATGGTGGCTTGACTATATTGAGGTTTTATTAGCTATTACAATGCTCTCCAATCTTGCGCCGTGAAGTTCTGTTTCTTTAAAAATAGCATAATGTTCATTTTTAAAAGTTCAGTGGTTTCGTCTATGGATTATTTTTCTCAAAAAATTCTTTTTAATGGATTTAAACTTTCGCTTAAAGAATGGAAGAGATTTTTGTTTCCGTTTTTCTTCCATATATTTGCAAAATTGCACGGCTAAAGGGTGATTGATATTGCTTGGTGGAGTGTCTGGTGGAACTATGAAGCTGGGCACGAGGAAAGACAAGTTAGAGAAGTTTTCATCAAAGGTAATGTTTGGAATTGGTTCAGGTTTCGGAATGTTCTCTGGCAGTTGTTGTCCAGAAGTTTGTTTTGTAAGGGTTGTTGAGCTTGATCGTTGTGAAGTTGAGTCTTGAATGACAGGCGTAGTAATAATGATCTTCACCGTGTTTTGAGCTGTATTGTAAATTGGTTCGAAAGTTTCGTCTTCTTCGTTAACAGTGGTCAGTGTAGGATGAAATTTTAGGTTTTCTCTTCTTAACAAGTATCTTTTACGGTGATGTCTAATAAAAGTTTCGCTTGGAATTTGTAAATTGAAAGCATTTGTTATAGTGTCCGATTCAGTTTCAGTTTTCATTTTTGTGGAGGGTATTTTGAATTACTTTTTAAAGTTATCCCAAACAGGTATAAAATATTGATAGGTGGCCAAAGGAATTGCGAAGAAACCTTGGTTAGATCTTATGAATCTGTTCAAGCACCATATGAAAAGGCATGTAATAAGCCCCGCCACAATAGTAGATGCAAAAGTAGTCATTTGACTTATACGTATCAAATAACAATATAACGCAGAAATATGAAATTTCTAAAAGCCCTTTATAATCCTTGAAAGCAACAGTAATAATGATTCAGAACAATAAAGAATTTCTTCATTTTAAAATTATAATATTGTTACATTACTGTATTGTTGAATGCAACAAAAGGAAGTTATGGTTCTATCTTTAAAACAGACATAATTTAACAAACCAACAGTTTATGAAACAATGATACTAGCCAAGTATACATTTCAAAGTCATTTTATTGCGAAATATTCACATTTATCAGGAAAAAAAATAATAAAACTTTTTTGTGGAGGATTTTGACTAATTAACTTTAGTTTACTTTTCAATTTTAATATTGAAATAAAATGTGGAAAATTTTAGATTTCTTCAATTAAATTAAGTTTTCTAAATCTCTCTAAGAAACTTTTCTCTCGTTTTATTCCTTAAGTTTCGAAACATGTAAAAATAAAATAACAAATTACTAGAAATTGAGAATCAGAAATTAAGGCATCTCTAACATAGCTGCAAAAATTTCAGGAATTCGCAGCCAAGTGAAGCATATTGTAGAAAAAAAATATTTAACTGCATTTATAAATCACTTTAATTGCACGTACTTAGACATGTCGTGAAATCAATAGGAATTGATTTTTTGAAGACTGGTTTTAATCTCTAATAGAGGAGAAAATATTTAATTGCATTAAAGGAATATATAAAGGTTTACTAAAGAATATCTGGATGAATTTTATTTTCTGTTATTTTTATGATAATCACACAATCCTAAAAAACAGTCTCCAAAATGCTGTTAATTTTATATTTCACTTAAAAATTAAGAAATAGCTCATTTTAAGAACAAAACAAGATTGATTTTTATTGATTATCGTTAACTGAAATGAGAGAAAAAAAAAACTAGTTTTATTTAATGGAAGTTTGGTTTGAAAAAATCGCCTTCATATAAATTGCAAATAATGTAATAGGTGGCAATCTTGTTAGTGCAATATTTCACAACTGAAGTCTTTTTATGAAGAAAGAGTTCTATTTGACATTTTATATGTAATCTTTAGTTTTCTATTTAATTTCAATATTAATTGGTGTAAACATAATTTTTTTTACGGAAATGAATTAGTTTATTTTCATCAGTATAATTGAACGCCTTAGATATATTTTACGTGTTATAATAAAAAGAATTAATTTTTATAAGCTTTGAGTGTGATACTTTATAAAAAATTAACAAAGCGCAAGAAATGATGTCCTTAGTATGTTTTATAAAAATGTATTTTCTTCCTTTTGACTTATGTTTCCTGTTTGAAATAGGGTTTGCATCCCCGAAATCAGTGGATCCCGGTGTTTTTTCCAATCCCGTAATCCCGGGATTAAAATAATTAAACTTAAGATTAAATTTTTTTCTGAATTATATTTTAAAATATTTTTCCCATCAAAATTTTCTAAGAGAATTACGTTCTCAGAAAATTTATATTTTTTTTATGAAATATATACGTAGAGTTTTTGTGTGCAATTATAAGTGCTATAAGTATAAAAAAAATATATGCAGCTCCCATTTCTCGTATGGGAAAACGTCATACAGATCTTAGTGGATCTCTGCAATACTTACACAATAATATAAGAAAGGAAAGACAACGTGTTTATTAAAAGCGTCGTTGACAAGAGTAATGTTTACAATAGCTCTTCATAACTGCTCAGCACATGAACTGTGCAGTCTAGCTGCAGCTCACATTGCTGTACCCCCCACTGGCAGTCGGAGAAGATAGTTTACCGGATTCAAAGCATGTACTCGCTGAAAATGGAAGAGGTGTAAGCGATTTTCGTTTAACGTTCTACAAACGGTCTGATGACTCACATTTACGAGACGAACAACAGCTTTTATACTTGACTCTAGTCTAACAGTCACAATGTTTAAAATGCTTTCTTCCAGGCTTGGACTGCCTACAGCTCTTTGTCGAGCAGCATCACGGAAAGAAGGTGTTTCAGGAAGTTGACGATGTAACCGCTGAAATATTCTGTGATCCGGCATTCGTCGATCAGGAAACTGCACGGGATACATTCGTAGAGCAGCTTCTACCGTTATATATATATATATATAATATATATATATAATATATATATATATAATGCACATGTAATGTCTGTTTGCATTTTCAGCATACGTAAGGTCTCCCATCGTAAACGTCAGGACAATTGTGAATGGCGCTTTCCTTTACTGAGATGCATCATGTTGAACGGTGTCTAGACATCTAACTGGCCACTACCGGCAACGAAACCAGCCGATAACACCACTTCTCTTTTCTTTTATTTCCCCGCGTCTCTTGCGCCCATGCATTCCTATACAATAAATGATTGTTACATTGTCCTGTATCTGCCCTTAAGGTTTGCACCATGAATTTGGGAAACCCTGTATACATATTTATATCTGTATTTGCAAATCAAATTTGTATCACAATTATTAAAAACTAATAAATTTAACTAACAAAGAAATAGAAAAAAAGGAAATTCAAATTTTCAAAAAAGCGAATAAAACAAAAATTTACATTCGTTCCAATGTAAAAAAAAAATGCCCAGGGAAAATATCCAAGGAAATAATTACTTCCATCAAAGTTACAAATCTATTAAATACTCTATAATTTTCGGACAAATTACATAATATTTTTAGTATTGTGTCTTATACTTATTAAAATTTCCCGAAAATAAAACACGATGGATTATGTTAGCGAATCTCGTAAATCGAACCCACAGTCAAATAATAGGTATGATGGCTTAGTTGATACTTGACACTTCTAACTTCCCCATCCCAACACGTGTGGACTTTGAAACTTCGTTTAAAGTTCATCCTCCACTATTACTTTCAAGCTGGCGTGGTTTGGTTGTTTAAGTTTCTTCCTCGTCACTTGACCGCGGTTCAAAATTACGAGGTACGTCGCCCCAGTGGTTCTTGAAAAGTTGCCGTAGAAAGTGACGTTACTAAACACTCACTCACAAGCCATTATTACTTTGTACAGCAGATTCTTACAAAAAATTGTTTAAAAAAATGGAGATATGGGGATTTTTTTGTTGTTTTTAGATTTGTTTTGTACATTTTAAGAAAAATATGCTAAAATTAAGAAGAGAAAAAGAAATCATTATTACTAAAGTGGGAAAAAATAACCAAAAAAAAAATAACCTAAACGTGGCCCATTCTGAACCAAAAGGTTATAAACAAATTTTCAATTTTGATCTGTTGCTATGTTATTCATTTTTTAAATGACCTCCAGGATAAGAAGCATTTTAATTTTTACAAAAACTGGAGCACTTTATCTTAGATATTATATAAAATTGCTTAAGAAAACAGTGATTATATTAACATAAAGGACTGTAAATTTTGTAATAAAAACAGTGATTGATAAATCTGAAGGTTAAAACACTTCTGCAATAATACAGAACTTAATAAAAACATTCAGTTTATTATTTTCAAAACTTTTTGAGCAATCTCTGTCCCCGTTTGAGCATTTAAAAAAAAAACACATTTCGAGTAAACCACATTTTAATGTATGACATTTTGCTTAAAGTAATGGCATCTGCTTTTACTAAAGCACTTGTATAGTTTTTGTTCTAGTGAACGGAAAAAAATAAACTTGGTATTTTTATAAAGCTAGTAAGATGCCTATAAAATAAAATCATAAAAAAAGTCTGTCAATTTTTGGTAAAATTCCTAATTTTAGGGTAGTCGGATACCTTAAAACCACGGTTTGACCATGGTTCTAAATTTTGACCTTGAATTCATGGATATGAAAGACAGTACCTTACCCAGGGTCGCTTCTCCGCATAGGCACGCGCCTAAGGCACAAAAAATTAGAGGACGGGAAAAAAATTAAAATTAAAGCTAACGAGCCACCGCCTAGCGTATCCTACGAGAAGCATTTCTGTCCTTTAGAAAATGAGATTCACTATTGAAACAGAAAAGCTTAACAGTTTAACGTTGCTATGCACTCAAAATTGTATTACTATGGAAATTGATTGCAATGATGTCATTAATGATTTTACAATGATCAAAGCCCGAAGAAAACCTTTGTTGTACCAGTTCAATGGCAGAGTAACTCAACAAAGAATGAGGATGTCCAAAATTAAAGATAGTAAAGTGATAAGTGATGAAAAAGATGATAATTAACAAATTGAAAAAACAGTTCATACAGTAATGCATACTATACTGTAATTGCAAACGATTTCATTAATTTACTATACTAATTTACAAAGGATGTGTAGGTGGTCTGTGATGTGGTAAGGAAAGAATTAAACAAGAGTTGCCAAACCATGCCACTATATTTTTCTTACGACTGCCGATTGCCAGTCCGGGACAATTGCGGATCCATAGGTGATAGGTATTGGAAATACTCTCCACAGATCGAAAACAAAGAAAGGGAAAATAGTAAGAGAGTTAAGAAAGAGTAGAGCAAGGTAAGAACTGAAAGAGGGGTGCTTTGGAAATGGGGGAGGGGCAAACAATTTGAAGTGCCTAGGGCGCTGGAGAGATTAAAAACAGCCTGCTCTTGGCTCATTATTTTTAGATACAACTGTAAGAAAATTCCATATAGTGAACATTGAAAGTTATTTTTTCCCATTAATTTTAGATAAATTATTTAGTAACGTGAACATTTGACCTTTTTATTTTCAACGTTATATATATAGTTAACTTTTCCAGTTTTGTACTTGATTTTAATAAGTTGAAATTAGAAATTTAATGTGAAGTACTAACTTCTAATAGACTTTTCCTAAATAGAAAGAAAAGACGGTACGACATGAGTTGTATTATACCAACTGAGAGTCAAGAATCTTCTGAGAAATTCGAATAAACTTTTCGAACAAAAATTCGAAGGAACAATTTCAGCTCTTAAAATAAATAACACAAATTTTAAGATGACTTTTCTTCCTCTACTTGCGAAGTACTCCGGTATCAGTCTCGGTGCTACTTGAAGAGCTTCTTGTTCATTTTATAGTTCAATATTTGACAACCGTCTTTGCAATTTGTTACAGGAGAAAGTTCTCCGTTGAAGAGAAAAAAAAGTACACTCTAGATACATCGGAACGAAATTATTTATTTTTATTATTTTTTAGCATTTAAAGTACTTTTTCCAATCTCATTCCAAGTTGTAGTTTTTCGGAAGTTTTAATCCAACGGGGAAAAAAATTTTATTCATTAAATCTCTCAGATTTGTTTTCGTTTCTCCAGTTGATGTAAGTTTGGCTTAGCGAAGAAGGGTATGAAATTTTTCAGGTCTTTTTATATCCTTCGAAGAAGATACAGAAGTGTCGAAGTCGATAAATCTATCGTAAAATAGTTTTTCATTATTATTTCTTATAACACTCAGTTATAACTCTCAGTTTTTTACATGTAGATATTTAGCTAGAAAAGTTTTGCACATATTATTTTGACTTCTTTCTAAAAGGCGTGTTTGAAATAAATTGATATTGCTTTAATTATGTATTACTTTAAATCCATTCTTGAGATTTAATTTTTCATTCATTAAAGAAAACAAAACAAGTATTTTTCTTCGAGGAAATAATAAAAACAACAGAAAAAAAGTTAGGTTTTTTCCCCTTTTTTTCCTCCAGAAAACATTTGTTTAAGAACTTCTTTTATAAACAAAGGACCGTGTAGAGCGGTAAATTCACGTTAAAGCTTTCGTGGCCTAAAACCCTTCCGTTGGAGTGGTATGGTACTTTGGAGGTGGAGGTGGGCGCCAACTCAGCTGTTGCCCTCGTTGTTTGACCGAGGTTGTTTTAGAGTGTGACTTTAATAATTCGTCGAATTTCTTAATATATATCAAAGTTAATTTTACTTTTGCGTGGAATTTAATATATATATATACATATGGACGATGCAGTATTATAAACATTGCCGACTTAGGACAGTTCTTATATATAAAATAATTTATATAATAGGGGGGGGGGGGGTTGAACATGTTTTTTGGCCAGCCAACCTTCCCCCTTTCTGTTAATCATACTGAGCAAAATCCTATTGAAAATAATGGATAGAATATCTAAATCCATTGCAAGAAAAAGGTAACTTACCTAAAAATTGTCTTAAAGAATGCATAGCCCGCACTAAATCTGAGTACAATAAACAAGTTATTGCCATATTCATTACCCAAATACAAATTCAAAGCATGGAATTGGCTGAATAGTAGCACTCAGCAAAAGTATGAAATTAATAGAAGTAAAATTATTAAACAGTATGCATAAATAGGAACCTTTTTAATAAATCATGATTTATTTTTCAAAGTTCCTCACATCCAGAAAACAGTGTGTTTAAAAATTCAGCTTGTCTGCATCTATCAGAAAAGATTACGTATTCTTTTATCAGATTACACTTTTAAACATTTAAAATAATTTATAGCCACTTATAAATTATAATATTTTGTAAGAATTGCTTTTTACAAAAGATATTAGTTCACTCTTTAACTATTAGATGGCGGTACCTGCGTTCAAATGGGAAAAACCTTTGTGTGTTTTGTTATGAGTATTTTTTTTAAAATCAAATAGTTTTGAAATTCAATATGTTATTTTATTATAATTTTTTAAAACATATGATTTGCTTCTGTTTTTTTGGCGATCTGCTATTGGTTATGTATTATTTTTAATTTAGAATTATTCTCGAGGTAAAAGGCCCAAAATAAAGAAAAATGGTTAAAACCTCTGTTTCATAAATGGTATTAAGGCAAAAGATCAGGGCTTTCTTTATCTCTTCCTTGTGACAGACAGTCCAACACTCATCTGTCCCGACTTGCCAATGGGCACTTATAAAGTCTCACTTTTTTGTGGAGGCAATAAGAAGTTTCCTATTTGACGTAAATGCCTGCTAGAACAGGCTTTACCTCAGCACATCTTGGACTGGACTGAGTAGATATCTATGATAGTCTACTTCTACATAGTATCGGACTTCATTAAAGTCGACGGTTTCACTGATCCGGTCTGACTTCGTCTGACTAGACGGAATATTAGTAACAACAAAATTAATTGATTAAGTTTACTTAATTATTCTTTTGAATAAAAATTCAATTTAAAGGCATCCGACCATGTATAAAATATTTTTCTTTTTTAAAAATAGAGATATTAATTTTTTTTGCAGTTTATAGATTTTTTTAATAAATGATAAAAGAAAAAAGCTAAAATTGCACACAAAAAATTTTAATAACAAAATTGGAGAGCTGCTGAAAATTTATAAAAATTTACATAAACGTGGTCTATTTCAAGCGAAATGCTTATGAACAAATTTTCAATTTTGGAATATTTATATATTATATTACTATTCCTTTCAGAAACGACATTAACGATAAGAAATATTTAAATTAAAAAAAAATAGAAAATTTTTAATTAGACACTTTATGAAATCGCTTGAATAAATGCTTGTATTTATATAAAATGTTGTAAATTTTGAATAATTCAGCTATTTTTTTAAAAAGTTGGTCAGAGTACTTATATATTACACAAAACATACATAGTAGATACAGACTGTTTCAAATTTTTCGAAAAAACTTATTTTGGTAAGACTTATTTTAAAGTCGGCCACCGCATATTGGAAATAGCATCCACTCCTGCTAAAACAGTTATAACTTCTGTTATAATAAACGGGAAATAAAAAAATCTGGTATTCTTATAAACCTTAGAATCGACCCAAAAATGTTTTAATAAGAAGTGTTCATTAGCTTTTGACTTAAAAGATCGCTGAAAATTTGCAGAACAAAGTGATGACGAACGTTTATTATTATTTTTTCAACAGTCACCTTTTGAAACGCATTTCTTTATATTTAGGAAATGCGATAACTTTAACTTACGAATTGTACTTTTTAAGTGCAAAAGTAAAGGAGAGCAGAATCGTTTTTCGATTTTGTACCAAATCAGGGTATTAGGGTTAGGATTATATTCCGAGTCCAATAAAGAGAAGTAGAGTTCGCACCCTTCTGCAGTTATTTTCACAATTTATTGAGCAATAAGTTGAATTTAGGAACTGCTTCGATATTTTTCATTACAGAGGAACGATTTCAAATCAGATAATGAAAAATCTGAAATTATTTTTACGTTTATATTAAAGCGGCTGGAAAGAATTCTGATAGTTTTTATTAGTAGAGTTAGTAGTAAAGAGAAAAAGTAATTTCCTTGTAAGCAATATCGCAATTTTAGTGAAAATTTAATTGAAAAGTTAAGGGTTTTTTTATATTAAAAACTATTTTACACCTCCTTGAAATGCTGTTTCTTTTAATGTGCATTACATTTATTACTGAATTATCATCTTCTTTTCAAAGGAATTTTTTGTTATGGTTCCAGAAATGTTTATTTTTTGGAAGTGTTTATGCTAAAATAGTTTAATTCAACTGTGATAATACTATATTATTGCGTATGCAAATATCGTTTGCATAAATTTATGTAAGGATTAGCAACTTTTAGTTTAATATTAAGGTTGTTAAAAAAGTTCAGCAGCGGGGAAAACAATGAAAAAAATGTTTACTTTCTGAAAGTTCTATCCGCGCTCCTTTCCCTAATAGTCTTCTTGGGGAATTTCTGGTCTTTAAAAATTATTTTATTATCAAACTCCTCTTCGAAGAAGAAGACGTGATTATGTAAATTAAGACTACTATATATAGTCTAGGCTTTCAGGTTAGAGGGAGTGAAATGGAATAGATTGTTAGCGGAGTAGTAATCAGTCAAATTTGAATGTGAATCGTGGATATTTAATATTTGATCATTGAATTACTTAAGGTGACGAATAGTCACTGGAGATTGAATCTAGATTAAATATCTAAGAAGTCAGAGCTATTGACTCGAGTAAGTGTATTTAATATATTGAAGTCTTCTCATATCTCGCGTACCTTGTTAATTGTCTGCTTACTTATTAATTGGGTGCATCTCTTAGACCTGATCGATTGAATTTGAATTGTGGTGAATATTGTGAATAAATTAGATTATTTTTTGAAGTATGGCTAGTCTTCCTTCCAATTTTCTCACATTTCAAGCGCGCCGGCAGGATTCTTTCAACTTTTTCAATGTTATAATTAATTTTATGTGAAAAAATCGCAAAGATTTTCAAAAATATATTATTTTGTGACAATATACCCACTTCGAAAAGTGATGAAACATTAAAATGGTAGGAGTTAACGAAATGAGCAAATAAAAGAAATATGTAGAAAGGTAGTAGTACATTCTCCATTTATGAGCTAAAATAATTAATTTTTGTGATAAAATTTATTAAAACGACATATTTAGTTCTTTTTATATGTGATATTCTTCAATGAATTCCATGAAGTTGATTTTTGAAGAATGCTTTCCCGGAATTTCAGGGTAACAAATATTTTTAGTACTTTTAATCATGAGTCCAACCAGGGTCGTCTTAAGGCTGTTTGAGGCCCTGGGCTCAGAGAAATGTTATGATTTTTTGAGGCCTGGGCCCCTATGCAAAAGTAGGTACTTGAGATTTTTAGAAGTGGACAGTATATAGCCAAATTGTCAAATACTAGTTCAAACAAACGGTAATTTAAAATAAATAACACGACTCCCAATCTAAAAAACCTAGGCACAAACCGGCTCAATTGACGGCCAGATTTCAACTAAATGAGCTGAATGATTGTTTATGGTTTTAGGCCTAGGCCTAGACATGGACAACAGTCACCCCATAATAATACAGTCTTACCAGTTGACAATCAGTTTGAAATTCCCAGTTTTTCGGATAATATGTTCAGGAATAATATTTAACCATTAAAATTATCCGGATCATGACCTTATTAAGACAGAGGCGAGAACAAAACGGGCCCTGGGCCCGGGCGCAGTTGGCCCATGCCTTAAGACGCCCCTGATTTTAACTTTGTTCATAATCATAAGTATTCAGTTACTGTCTGTAATATCAGTGAAATATAGAAAGTTCTTATTATTGTATGAAGAGTGACCTTTCGAAACCTTAAAAATCATTTTTAACCATAAAATACATGGAATTTTTTTTAAAAAAAATTCTTATTTATTACATGCTTTGATATTACTACAGTTTATTTTTTTATCTGTCTCTTTGCCTTCTGTCCACGTTGAAAAAAAGTATTAATAGAATGATTATAAATGCCTTGGACAAACAAATATTTCAAATTGCTTTAATCTAAAACTGCAAACGAGTATTTTGATAGCTAAAAAGAAATAAAAAGACTATTTAAAGCAGAACAACAACCAAAAAAACAACAACAACAGCGTGCTATGGTCCTAATTTTCATTACGTGCATATATTCAAATAACCAATAAATATCTATTTAATTGAAGCATTTGGGAAAAAGTAAATTAAAAAAAATAGACTGATGCAAATTAAACACGCTTAATTAATGTTTAAAGGGCATGTTAAACAAATATGAAATAGTTATTGCACCAAGGGATAAATACAAATTCACATTTTTTTCGAGCAATTTACTTAAAGATAGCCTTCTAAATAATTTATTGTGAATTTCTTCTGCAGATATTTCGTCTGAATATAAAGTAAAAGCAATACTACTTAATTATGCTTCATTAACTCGTATTTTAAAAACATGTAATCATTCTATGCATGTAAACAAATGACAAATTATTATTTACTAAATTCCAAACTTGTTAGTAATAAATTGAAAAAAAAAAAAAGCGACTTAATAAAGTATCATTATCAAATGTTTCTTTTCTAAGCCAAAACGCATTTATTTAATCAAATTTCAAGTAATTTCGTAAGGGATGAATTTTTGATTTAAAAGAAAAACCTGTAAATTACCTTAATACTTTTTTTTGCCTTAAAATAGGAATACGTTTAGCTGATAAAATGGGAAGCGAATTTAGAAGAATTCGCAGAAGATATAATACTACTTTAGATTCCAAAAATACTCTTAAATTCTCCTGGTGACTGTCTACCGCGTGCGTGCTTCTGAGTGTTTCTTTTCAAGAAAAGTTTCATTTAATAATGCATACAAAACACTTTGAATATTTTACATTTTTTGCAGGTGCGGTTATCTTTAGTTCTTGGAAAGGAGGTTAAATAAAAAGTAAATATTTTTTGACTTTATTTATTAATAATTAATTCAAAGGGTGTTTGTTTTTGTGGTAAGTAAATTTCCAAAAGAGCGAGCCAATAAATAATTAATGAGTTTTGTAAATGTCATTTAAAGATCATTATCCTCGTAATGGAAGCAATTAACTACATCGTAGAGGTAGTAAAAATAAGTTTAATTCTTTCGAAAATGATGGTTATTGAGAAGATTTTGTGAAATAATTGATTATTAGTTTTGACACATTTTTTGAACCAGTTAGGTTGTAGCGGATTTCTTTTAAAATTGAATTTCAGACAAGATTTTGTTTTCTTATCTTTTAAATTTAAAAGTATTTGATTAATTTAAAATTCTATTGCGTAAGGATCCATGGGATTTTGTAAAATCTGTGTGGCATATTCTGCAATAATTTGTTATTTACTATAAAAAGGAATTTTTTAACAATAAAGCCTTTTTTTACATACATAAATCATTGCTACACTTTAACCCTTTATCTACTGCATTATGATTTGCTGCAGTTTTTTCATACAATATTTTTTTGAATGACTACATTGAAAATTGACGGATATACATGCACAAAATACTCAACTTCAGGGAATTTAATCCGTTAGAGCTAATTAATTAATTAAAGATATTCAACTGTAAAATTAATTACATACACTGTTCACCTAAGATAAATAGTCAAATCGTTTTCTGACGTCTTCATTAACATACAAAAAAAAAAAATAAGACACCTTTTGGCATTAACTACTTTTTCGGAACAAAAATGACAGTCTTTCCATTCAGATCAAAATGTCAGCTGAAAACGTAACTTCTGCTATAAAACTATTCACCTTCCCCGCTAAAATACTCATCATAGACCCGTGCTATCATATATCTTAGAAGACGGGATTTAAAAGAATATTCCTGCTAAGTATCATATGAGTATTCGTAAAAATGGTTATTCTGTGTAATTTTAAAGTGAGTGGTACTTATAAGTACCGTCGGTAGATAAAGGGTTAAGACAGGGGCTCTCAACCTTTTTTACTCTACCGGGCCACATACATATGACAACTATTTCATGCGGGCCGCAACATGAGTATTAATGGTGGAGGGAGGCGGACGCTGTACGATCAAGGGCATTTAAAAGGCGGAAAATTGATCAAAACATTAAAACTCATAATTTGGATTTTATTTTAAAACTATGTACTCTATCAAACTGAACTTACAAAAAATAAGTTTTAGGCATTTTTTACCCAGTAATGGGCGAATTTTGATTTCCTTTCATCAATGATCCCATGCTCCTTGTTTGTATTCATTGTCATAAAAACAATACTGCCATGTACTTTAATAGTTTGATTTTTCCTTTGACAATCCCTCCCCCCTTTTTATTTCAGATATTAATTTATGAAGTGAAGGATAGTAGCAAAGAGTTTTTACTGAATTAAGGACAGAAATCACTATTTGTTTAAAAATAGTTCAGACTAGCTTGTGCATTTTTTTTCAAACCTTTTCAGTTTCTTTTTGATTTTATTAAAAAAAAATATCTGAACAAATAAACTGAATTTATCAAAGAGTACAACGGAAGCAACACTTTAACAATTTCTATATCAATTCATATGTTTATCCATAGCAATTTCTTATGTTTTTTCAATATATATAATGTAACAAATTTTAAAGGATACTTTTGTCACCTCTGCATTTTGTGACATTACAACCGACAAATAATTTTGTTGCTGTTGCAAAGATTTTTTTTAAGAAAGCCAATTTATCTCGTCTTGAAAGAGATCCTCAAGAGCCATTAAAAATTTGTGCTAAGTGGTATAGTGACTAGAAAAATTATATTGTATTTAAATATAATATTTTCATGACAAAACAAACAAGTTGTTGATAAAATTTTCTTTTCCTCTACGAAATAGTCAAGAACCCAATCGTCTTGAAAAAACATATATTCCTTAGCTATTTTTCGCTTGGATGGTATGAGAGTCAATTTAAAATTAGTTTCACACATAAAAGGGTCGCTATTCCATTATTTGTTACCACTAACTGTTACAATTGCAAAAAGAAAAAAAAAGTTATCTCGCAATTCGTACCAGCATAGCATCGATAGCAAAATTGATATATTTGATTACATGATTGAGATAAATTCTCGCCAAATTTTTAATGCATTGTTCTTAAATAATTGATCTTGTTGGCGCAATGGGTCCTGAGCGGGCCACTCAGAAAGGTTCGGTGGGCCACATGCGACCCACGGGCCGCAGGTCGAGTATTGCTGCTTTAAGAGAACCTTATTTCATTTTTATTTTTGATTAACTTCGCCCTCTAATACAACAGGAGAGCTACTGACGATAAACCTCGCAATTTTTAACCACGCAAAGTGACAAGGATGACACCTGAGCTGGGTGCACCCTCTCCGCGCTTCCCAACCATACCACCATACCAACAGGAGACTTTTGAACTTCGATAGATTTAAGGTACATCAGCATTGCTTCACGGCGGGTCTTCAGTGACGCCAGGGAGTGAGTGAGTGAATATTAAAGCCGCACTGTTCAGCTACACGAGGGCATTTGGCAACGGACCTCATAAATTTGAACCATGGTTAAGTGACGAGGACGACACCTGAGCTGGCACACCCCTCTACCACACCACACCAACGGGAGGACGTTTGAGCTCTCGACAAATTTAACGTGCATCGCTCCCCTACACATCGAGTCTTCAGTGGCACTGGGCTTGAACTCATGATATAACAGCCACGATCCGATATCTTGACCACTTGGCTATCGCGGCCACGTGACACCAGGGACTGACTCACGATTCACCGGTCACGAGTTCGTGACCATGACCATTCGACTACCATGGCCACACGTTTTAAAGTGAAGGTTACAAAATAATATTTTTGTAAACAATAGTATATAAAAAATATTTAATTAAAATTTTTTACATTGTTTTTGTAATTAAAAATTATGTATATTCGTTAGATCAGTCCCTTTATATAAGATTTTTTTTCTTTTTCCGTCTAAGTCTGTTAATTGCTGATTCATCTGTTGGGTGAGCTCAACTTTTAAACAGCTTGATGAAATAACTGATATCCAAAGTAATTACAGATTTTATTGAATAATGTGGAATTAAAAAAATAATACAGATGTAAATATGTACAAGATTTTTTTTGAATAAAATTGTATTTGGGCTTTTCAGAATATTTTAATATACATATTATGTATTTAAAAGTTGAATCTAATTTTGGAATTATTGAATAACACCAGAGGAGTGAGTGAGTGAGTGAATGAGTGAATATTAACGTCACACTGTTCAGCTACACGAGGGCCTTAAAACCAGAGGAGACACTACAGTATGTTATAGATGTATCATAAATCATAATTTTTGAAATCTTATTTTATGTACATATTTAAAAAAATATAGAGAATTATAGGAGAATGTATTACAACATGCAAGTTTAATTCTGAATAAAATTTTCACAAATGTTTAAAAGAATTAAATATTTAACAGTAATGGAATAATAAGCAAATACAAAGTAATTTTTTATTTCTTTAAAAATGTCTGCTTCCGCTTAGTGGCATTTTATGTTCTTTTAGTTATTAATTTTTTTTGCTATCAATGTGATCATAGTTTCAGAAGAAAAATGAATCGTTTTTTTCCCTTTGAACTTACGTTATTTTTTAGATACACTATCGATTTAAAGTTTAAATTAAAAATAATTTTAACAAAGAAAAATATTCTGTGTAGTGTACAATAAGTCAAAAATTCTAAAGGAAATAAAAAAAAATTCTCAAAAAATTTAACTACTTTTCGATTTTGATTTGTTAAAAAAATTTTAATGATGAAAAAAAAATCAGATTGATATGTGTTTTGAGTGCCGATTTAAGCTAATTTCGGGCCCTGGGCGTAGAAGATCTACGGGCCCCCTTGGCACTGGCGGATTGAAATTTTTTTCCAGAAAACCCGATTAAGTCCAGCTCATCCGACCTTTACAAGCCTTTCCGGGCCCCTGGGCTCCCGCCCCAAGCGCCCCTTGTATAAACCGGCGCTGTGTGTTTTGGAGACTAAATTACACCATGTTTCTCTGTTGTCTGCTATTTATGTAGTCCATAAAATTATATTATTAATAATTAATAATATAATCATTCAAGTTATTATTGATTAATTTCGCTTTTGTTTAAGTCATCCGTAGACGGAAATAGTGTCTATTGTGTTGGTTACAATATTTTCTTTATCATTAAATGACTTCATTCTTTATTTAAATAGTAACCTTTACAAGTAAGCAAAGTAGAAACTGGAATAAAAATAAATTATTATTTTAAGTTTAATTAAACTTAGTTAAACTTGTAAATGCATTAAACAAGAATAAAAATATTTAATAAAAAAAAAAAAAAAAAAAAAAGAACATTAATTTAAATTAGTTCACAAAAACTACACCAGATGGCGCAGTTAGCCACAGGTTTCTTTCCTTTCAAACATGAAAAATGTAGTTTTTAAAAGCACTTTTCTACGCAGAATTCTCGTAATTTTACGTTAAAAAAATTTTTTTATCAACATTTTAATGTAATTTTAAACTTTTTTAATTTTTCTCAGATCATGACTGTTTTAATTACGTACAAAATTATGAATTATTGTCCAACTGCAACACTAGACACAAATTAATCTTAATCTAGCCCCCAAACGGACTTCACTCTTCTTAATTCTTGAGTTCCTTGTGGTGGTGAAACTGAAAAAGGAAAAACTGGAACTGAGGATTTTCAACGTCAAGAATATTTAACTAGCAGTGCAGTAAAATATGAAAAGATACATCTTTGTTCAGAGAGTAAAATGTGTTGAATAAGGTTTGCCAGTTTTTAAGTTCAAAGATGATCATTCAAAATCCACAAGAACAAATATTATATATTTTTTGAATGCTTACATAAAAGTTAAGTATTGAATAAAAACTATTCATCAGAGCAAATGTGCCAATTTTATGCTTTCTTTCTAATTTTTTTAACTGATACAACAGTGAGATCGGATTTGATTGCATTAATGCATTACAATTACTTAAATGTATTATAATAACTCAAAATGAAGTTTAAAATATAAAAATGTATCAATAACATGGAAAATTTTTTTTGTAGTCTTTTTTTAATCTAGGTTTAATTCTAGGCTTAAAGAAAGATGAGTTGAATCATTGGAATAAGAGAATTTTATTTATCCAAAAACTCCCCCTCCCCAAACAGAACTTAAATTTAGCAGGAAATGACTTGCAATATCTGTAAAAGTCGGTCACTTATATTGCAATAAGCGCAATAAATGTACAAGAGGTGTTGCATTGAAATTTACGAGACCACCGGAGGAACAACCTGAGCAATATTAAATATTATTTTCTGAATATTTCGCTCTTATGCACGCAGTTATCGTGAGCCGGAAGGTCGCGGGTGTAAGAGGGATATTGTAAGAAGCAGGCATGATCTTAAAAATAGCTACTTTTAAATCTATTTTAACACTTTATGAAAATATACAACTTAGTGGGAGCAATCTGAAATCCTAACTTTTAATCTGATGTACAAAATTGTTGAAAATCACTTAGCTTCAGTCAGAACTCTTTGTCACTATCCTTCTCGAAACCCGATAGCTCAGTCAGCTCCAATGATTTTTACTTCCCCAACTCCTAATGGATTCTACGACGAATATTAATTTCATGACAGGTGACCTCTCAGTCTCAATTCACCTTTCCTTATTCTTAGATTAACGATCAACAACTAACCATTCATTTCCCATACCCAACTTCAGGGTTTAAATGGTAGTTAGATTTGTATAAAATCAAGTCATCTCTACGGAAAGTGGTTTTCAGCTAAAATCACTGAAAAGAATAGTTTCCACAAGAGGATTAGTAGAAGAACCCGAATAGTACCCGTTACAAGTTTACAGCTTTAAATAAACAATTTCACATTAGATCCCATTGATTTGATTTTGATTTTAGTTTATGATGCAGCACGAGAGCTACTGGTGACGAATCTCCTATATTAGAACCACGGTCAAGTGAAAAGGACGACACCTTGTGTGACGGATCTATACGTGTCTATAACTAACCCCTTGGGGATTTTTCTTGGGCAACAATATTATCAACCAACTTTCACCGAGTGAAGAAAGCGTGATTATGCAAATTAAGTATATTATATAAATTCTGTATTCGAGTTTTAGGAGTTGGTTGGTTAGTGAAGGATCGTGAAATTATTGAGTGCAAATCGGAGTTTATCAATTGAAGAAGTCTAAGAGTACTACTCGAAGGTGATTAAATCCGGATAAGGATCGTATTCAAGGCCTCGGCTGGAGGACTCAACTTTAAAAAAGTACAGGTATCGTGATTCTTGCTTAAATAGGAGTTTAGCTTATTATTATGCGACGTAGTTTATACTGAGCTTGCATAGGTTATCGTGGAATCAGTTGAGGGTCCACATAATTATCCCCAGGTTAACGAGTCTCACCTCCGCGCTCTGCTATCTGATAATTTATCTTAATTAGATTATTATTGTGCTTGCTTGATATTGTGGTGACAATAAAATAATTAGAGTGAATCATGTCTACTGATTATTCAATGTCTCCCACACACCTAGCCGAATTACAGGGTAGACAAATGGGATCAGAGGGAATCAGGAACCGACGAGAATTAAACCTGAGCTGCCCCCTCTTCAAATTCCCATACCATGCCAACAGAAGGATTTTGAGCTCCGGCAGATTTAACGTACGTAAGCCTCTTTACGTAGTGGATCTTCAGTAGCACTAATTTTAGCAGTGGCATAACAAAGAATATTAAGGTTTCCCTGCAAAGTCGGGTTTTGAGCCCCAAGCTGGATCCTAGAAAGGGTAAGTACTTGACGTCAGTCAGGGTTTCAGTCCTGGATTCAGGGTCCCCTAGAGAATCCAGGGCTTTCTGCGATGCAGGGATTGCGGGGGTGTACGTTACGCCACTGAATTTTAGAACCCGCGACTCGACAAAGATGGCCATGAGCTCGTGACAATTGATAACTCGGTTACCACGGTCACTATATTGTTCAAAATTGAGTTTAAAATCCTCTAATAATATTTAAACCTTCCACAACTGTTTTATAGTGTCCATCTCGTCAGTTGTCCATCCCTCAGAATTAAGATTTCTGTCGTCAGTGGGATTTTATGGTTTCGATGGTCTTATATGGTTATGGACGATGTCAATAAGTGGTCAATCAAATTCAATTCATTAGAATTATATCAACTATCACTTGTAACAGTTATTTTTATGAAAATACTTTCGCTTAGCATTCTTCTAAATATCATGATGCAGAAAAACGAGGTACCATAATACTGATAAAGTTGCCGAAAATTAGATGCTTTATGAGCCTACGTGGCGATTTTACGCCAATCATTACCGCTATACTGTCCGCCATGAGTTACTGTACTGAAGATAGAGCAGATTAAGTTTAGAGTTTATCAAATAGTATACAAAATTGTGCTTCTTTATGCAAATTCATAATATATATATAATTAACGTAAATAATTTAAATACTTAAAAATCTTGGATACTTACGTAGATCGCGATTACATCTCTAAGCAGAATTTAACAGTAATAGTTTTATGATTTTCGTAGACTCAACTCTTCTTCACGTAAATGTCATCTGTTGTCAAGATGATGAAGATATATAATACATGCACATATAATGTAAAATATTAAAATTTTGTTCCACAGATATATTTATTCTAAAGATATATGTATAGATGAGTAGTGTTCTACACCCCAGTTTGGAAATTGATAACTTTGAAAATCCGGTATTATAGATTAAGAAGCAATTAATTTTACTCCTTATATTTTTTTAAAAAGCTATATGAGTGTTGCATAACTTTTCTCTCTTAAAAACGTAAAATTATGCATGTGTTGTTGTTTCTTATGCCAACTGATCTCGCGCGCGCGCGACTGTGTCAGACTCAGGTTCAGGAAATTCATCATGGTAAGGGGCTGGATGTACGCCTGTCGTTGGCCGCAACCTTCAGCACCATACAGGTGACAGTATGATTTGGCTCACCCCCCCAATTTGAGGGAAAATACCCTGGGGGCAGTGTCTCTAGCCTCTCTTCCCCTTCCACCAACCTCACGAGAGTACTTACGGATCGGCGGCTATTTAGAGTATCCCTCTGCGCAAAGGCATTATACTTTTACAAACATTCATGCCTCTCTGGGATTCGAACCCAGGCCCTACGGCACAGCAGTCAGTGCCGCTAACCACTGTATAGGATGGGCGTCAATTCTGCTGCTTAGCATTTAATATTACACTAAGATCTGAATAGAATATAAACGAAAATAATTAAATGAAAAAAAATAATTGAATAATTTTATTTTCAATTTAAAGGAAAAATTCCTGAAATTCTCTGAGACAAATCTAAAATTTTTCATCTTTAAAAAGACTCAAATTTCCGCCCCTGCCGCTCAATACCTTCTTTACAGCTATTGAATTCAAGACCTTTCAGGGAAACCTGGATGTGTATCATCACGTACAGCACCTTCTCGTATGACTGCCATAAAATTACCATTAACATAATTTCCCTTTCCCATGTCGTTGTTGTTTTGGAGCACTCGCGAAAGCGTTGAAGAACGAGCCTTACTTTCACCACCGCAGTCGTAACATTTCCGAAAATGCACTTTTCCTGTGCTACGTTTTATGGTAGGGTCGATGTTTTAAATTTAGTTACTTTGGCCTTCCTCTACCCTCCGAATCTCGAAATTTAATGATTCGTTTCGTTAGGAATAAGGTTATGGTTCAATGCACACGGAGGATTTTCTTTATAAATAATTTGTTCAGATTTTTGAGAAGAGAAAATGGCTATTTTTGGAATGGTTACGTTTAATCATATAAATATACGTAATAAAATGCAAAAGGGAGAAATTTAAAGAACCATAAATAGTGAAAGATTTTGGAATAAATTTATGATATATAGTGAAAATCCTTTAACACGAAACTGAAGGGTTTGAAATATTTTCTCGTGTTAAAAGTATTTCATGTTAAAGGATATTAGAAAAAAAACCCCATATAATTAACAAAATTAAGTTTATAAGAGTTTATTTTTTTCATAGATATATACATATATATGCATATATTTAATAAAAATCAAAGGACCAAATCCTTTACAAGAACTTAAAGAAATTGAGTATAGAATTTTACAGTATTTTTTTTAAAAGAAAGCTTTTATTGAGATTTTTGGAAAATAATCTGCTAATTTTCTTTGCATTGTCTTTTTTACTATCAAATTGTCAACAAATTATTCGATGTTGTCCATTTTGTTATTCATTTCTCCATTGGAATGTGTGTCTAAATAACTACACCTGCTTTTCCTTATGTTCCTCATTTCGGGTGACGTGGGAACAGGATTTTCTTTATTCCTTTCATTTTCGTCGTCGATATCAGCATCAATGACATTTTTTGAGCTTTGAACAAACTCTAAAATGTCTTTGTCTGCCATAATTGGGGCTATACACGCATTGTCATCATGTATAGCAGTGGACATCAAACTTTTTCAACTATCATGGAACCCCTAGAACTTGAAAGTGTTTTCGTGGAGCTCCATTCTATACACATATACTTCGAAGAATATATCTCAAACAATATTTAAAGTAGGTAAACATGTTATAGGTACTTTATGTAAGCTATTAAAAATAACTGCATTTAATATTAAAAAACTCTAATCTAATTTTTTAGTATAATTTACTCATTAATAATATTAAATCATGATTCACAAGAGGAAAAATGCATGTGGGGAAAAGGGGAAAAAATGCATGAAAATACTTAATAGTTTGGGGGGGGGGAGCGCTGTATTTTTTCCTGTTAACCGATATTTTGTCTTGAGTGTATTCGCTTTAAACGCATTTCACTGAATAATTGAAATGATTAGTATTGTAGACATAAATAACTTATTCTACTTAAACTTGTTTTAAGGTATCCGAATACGTTGAAAATGACCAAATTCAGTCAAGACAGATATTTTTGTTTTTTATTTTATTGAATAGAGCTATCTTTTGACTTTACGAAATATACTTTGTTTTGTTTCTACGCTACCTAGAGGCCACGTTACAATCAATTTTATAAAGTTAGAAAAACCGGAAGTGGGTTTTTGATCTACCGGAACTGGGAATTTAAATTGCTCAAAATCTATCATGGTGAGTCTGATAACTCAAAATATTACGAATGTATTTCTATAAAACTTTTTGAGCCTGATATTTATGTTATTTTCTAGAGAATGTACTGAGTGAGAGTGAGAAAATATTAACGTTGCACTGATTAGCAACACGAGAGCTTTTGGCGACGGTCCGCGTAATTTTGAACCATGGTCAAGTAACGCGGACGACACCTGAGCTGGCACCCCCTCTCCTAACTACCACACCAACGGGGGGACGTTTGAGATCTCGACAGATTTAACGTGCATCGCTCCCCTACACGGCGGGTCTTTAGTGGTACTAGGATCGAACTCATGGCACGCTAGCCATGATCCGATGCCTAGACCACTCGTCCACCGCGGCCGCCTAGAGAATGTACTAAATATTTCTTATCGTATGAATACTTTTTGAGTTATGGCTTATTATTTAAATAATGTGTCGTAGTCTCTCACTACCCTATGATTATTATTCCTCTTTGCACATTATCTAAATTTGATATGTTGGATTCATAATTAATAACTACATAAATAATAAATCACTACTATTTATTATTCTTATGATAGAAATACACAAATATTAATCAAACTTTAAGAACAACAAATTATAGTGGAGTGAGATCAGAATTCAATTATGAACGACGGAACACTAACTGATACACGAGGAATAACGCATACAATCAAACTACGCATTAAATTTAATCTATAAAAATCACAGACCTGATATCTCTTTAAGACAGGAATCTTGAATACTTGTAGAATCTATGGAGTGGTTTCAATCCTGGATATCTTCAGTTACGTCCGAACCAATTAATGAATCTTTTTCAATAATCTTCCTTCAGCTAACAAACTTCACTCAGTTAAACTAATCTCCTAGAATCACCTTCTTAATCATCACGTAGTTAACTCCTCTATCAGAACACGTAGTCATCCTCATCTCTTCATTTATTTCTCCCTTTTATATCTCTTTCGAACTCGCTAACCCGAAACTATCTTATTTGCATAAGTCACACTTTTAGATCTCAGCGGGATTGGTTAAAATAAATACAATTTAAAAGATTTGAGAGAAGTTAGTGAAACGCGTAAGCACCCGTCACAAATGTCTCATAAAAAATGTTACATTTCTTATTATTTTTACTCAATCACCTCTAAAATTTTCAAATTTTAATAAAAAACTAAAATTTTAGTACATTTTCTAGATAAATGCATTTAATTTTTTTTAAGTAATACTTTAATATATGTTTATTACTTTTTTCTCTAACTGCTTTGCAGTTTTTCAAAAATATTGCTAAAATTTCACTTATAATTGTAATTTTTGTAAAATTAGGCAATTTATTTTAAAATTTGATAGTTAAATAGTAATATTTATTAGTATTGAGTCCTAAAAGAGCATTTATAATGTTTTAGTATACTATTTTGTTAAAAAGTACTCCGAACGTGTTCGGATACTTTACAAAATGGTAAAAAAATTCGTTGTTTCCCAAATACCAAATACTTTTGATTTTGCGCTGGCTGCAGTAGCCAAATGGTCATGGTTTCGGACTTGTGGCCGGCGTTGTCGATGGGCAGATTTGAAACTAGTACCACTGAAAATATGCCAATTAAATGATCTGATATACATTAAATCAATCTAGGTCATCCTGTTGAGGTTAAAGTCTTCCTATTGGAGGGGTATGGAATTTAGGAGAGGGAAAGAGGAACGAAAAATTGGGTTATGAAAAGGCTAATTTTTCGGATATCAAGGAAAAGATAACATAAATAGTATCATGTTGAGTAGAATGTGGCAAGAGCTGGATAATCTCTTTGATGTATGACGCGTGACCAAGGGTTTACATATAGAACAGATGTAAAACCTGTAAATAAAACGAGAATTTTTTCTGCATTCTTTCATATGTTCTTTTTTCCTATGTTCGTCTTAGTTGTTTTACTACAGCACTTCGAAACCTTGGAGGGAATCATGAGTAACCATGTATTTCTGCAAAAACCACTACAGTTTCAAATTTGCTTAAAAGTTTGTTTTAATGGATTCCTGTTTTATGGGACATGAAATTCGATGGTTCATTCTAATTAAGTTTGTCGCTTCGTATCTTTCTGATATTATTGAATTATCTGTTTATGCATAAAAAGATAATTTGAAACTGACTTACGGTTGTCTTAGGTTCCAGAAATTCGTAGTTTAGTTAGAATGAAAAGAACAGCCAGGTGTAAAAATATGAGGGCAAGTATACTAAAAAGATTTTATTGACGAAAACTCAAGGCACAAAACAAGATGTTGAATCAGATAATAATGCAATGAATTAAAAGTCAGAACTCCAAATTCTCAAATTACACAAAACGATGCCACAAAAATACATAAATAATGTACCAAAAATGCAGAAAAAAGAACGATTAATTAGAATTTTTAATAAATATAATTCATTTATGGATGATATATATATATATATATATATATATATACTAGTCTCTTAGTACACTTTATAAAATATTAACCTTTTTAAAAATTCCAATTCTCTAATTAAAACTTTTTATAAAATGTGATTACGGGTAAAATTCTCATCGATTCTATTTGAAATAAAATAAGTTAAAAATTTAAAAATAACATTTTAACATTGTTAAGCCCAAAAGAAAAGAACCTAAAAAATCCCGTTATTCAAAAAAAAATTATTAAAAGAAATTGTTAGCATTTTAAAAATTAATTGCTATTAAACATTTTACTATTTATGTATTTCCTTCCTTAAGAAATTTTAAAAATCCATTGTAAGAAAAATTGAAGATCACTTAAAAACTTGGTTCTTGGGTTCATTTTAAAAGAAATTCTTGAAAAAGCATTTTATATCATTTTGAATTCATTCCTGACGACTTTTCTTATTTGATCCTCGTTTCCTCATAAGTAGTATTTGCTTTAAGTTCGATTTCCTTCTAATACAAAGATGGGTAAGAAACCCAATGTGGCTTTTTAATAAAAAAAAACTTTCTAAATTAATTTTAACAAATAAATAAAACCGTTTTTTTATAAAGAGTCTGGATAAGTAAAAAATCTTTGTCACTCTGACATCAAATCCTACACTGCGTTCATTGCAGCTATTCTTATTAAAATATGCACCGGAATTCCCTGAGTTAATATAAAACTCGAATAAGAATATATACTTAAAAATAACATATTTCATTCCAAACTGTCAATTTAAAAGGAAATAAAACAATAAACAGATGAAATTCAGGCGACAGAATAATTAAAAGCCATTTTATCTAGATTTTTTAATGAAAACTCTCTGTTACATCAAAAATATTTTAATTTCCTGTTCTTTCTGAGCAGATTTATTTTCCTTTCTCGACTCCATTTTAAATGTGTTGTTTATTTCTGTTTAGACAGAACGATAGTAATAAATTTGCGAACATATAATTGAAAAAGAAAATCGTTTTGTTAGCGTATTATTTATAAGAGACTCATAAATATTAATGGATTCATAGTATTTTTCAGTATTCATAGTATCCAATTTAATCATGCATCAGCAAATGTCGCAAACATAAGAGATTATCAGCGAGGGATTCAAATAGCGATGGTTATTACGTCTGGTGAATTCAGTGGTAGAATGAAGACGACCTTTTATTGTCTTTTATAAGGTTTTATTGCTGGACGACACGGACATGACACGAACATTTAACATATATGATTAAAACTTAGATTGTATTATTAGGGCAACCACCCTTCAATTACAGATTACAACTGTACCAAATGGTAGCTCACCTGCCACTGAGCTCCTACCCATAACCAAAACAAAAGTTTCGCGTTACAGAGCAGCGCCCTCTATACGACGCTTTTCAACACTCCCCACCTGTGAACTTTTAAGTTCACACAAAACATAATACAATAACAAATTAAACAATAAAAAGTTCTAACACTAACTAAGCAATGTTACATTACAATTAAAATCAAGATATTTAGATACACACATACACAACAAATTACACATTCAATTACTTAATACAAAATACTAATCATTCTACAAAATATAAAAGCAAAGTATGTAAACATTCATTAAAAATTCACATTAACAAAGTGAAGAAAATTAATATATGATAAAATCGTAAATATATAGATTACAGAAAATAACTCAATTAGTTACAAAATTCATATTAAATTAATAATTATTCTTCAAGATTATACAGCAATTGAACTGGTCTTCTTATGGCATTATTTTTAGTTTTAACAAGACAAGAGCGAATCTTACCATCTCTTCCAGTATAAGTTTCAATAATCTTACCCATTGACTACAGATTTCTAGGGAAGCGGTCATCATGTATGAGTACAACATCATCAACCTTAAATTGACAAGTTACTTTAGAAGGAGAACATATATCATAGATCTTAGAGATAGCAAATAGTGTTTCCTCCAACGATTCCAAAACTGATTTAATAAATTTTGCTGATGTCTATATCTCTTAAGTAAAGAAAGTCTAGACCCAGTAAGGTCTTCTCTGGATACTCTTGTTACTGGAAGAGAAAGTAAACGTTTACCTATTAAGAAATGTGCAGGAGTTAGTGGTGAGGGCTCAGAAGGGTCATCATAGATATAAGTTATTGGCCTTGAATTTATCATGGCTTCGATTTCTATGAATACAGTTTCTAGCTCGTTCAAAGAAAGACTAGAACGGCCAATTATTTTTCGTAAACAAGTTTTAATTGTTCTGAAATGCCTCTCCCAGAACCCTCCCCACCATGCTCCTTTTTCTACAATATATTTCCACGTTATACCATGAGTTGAAAACAAATCTTGTACAGATGGATGTAGCATACATCTCCAAAAATTTTTCAATTCTAACTCAGCACGCTTGAAAGTTGTAGCGTTGTCTGAGTAAATTGTTGAACAGAGTCCACGTCGGGAAATGAATCTGCGGAAAGCAAGCAAAAATTGTTCTGTGCTTGCTCATTGAAGGAAGAAGTTCGAGATGCAAGGCTCGAGTGGTTGCACATATGAACAACAGCAGGTAGTGTTTCTTATCACTGTCTTTTATGAAAAAAGGACCTGCAATGTCCAATCCTGAAATTGAAAATGGAGATGATTCCAAAACTCGATCTGGTGGCAAAGGGCGATTTCTTGGTTACCAGAACGTACTGTGTATTTTTTGCACAAGAAACACCTACTTAAAATAGATTTGACACATTGGCGTCCTTTTAAAATCCAAAACTTCTCTCTGACTTGGGCTAAAGTAGCCTCAACACCAGCATGAAGTAAATGGTTATAGGCATGTAGAATTACTAATTCACTGTACCTATCCTTGTTAGGTAACAACCATGGGTGTTTTTCTCCGAAATCTAGATCAGAGAAATGAAGTCTTCCCTTTAGAAGCAGAAGACCATGCATATCTAGCTCTGGGTTAAGCGAATAAATTTTAGATACCTTGTCTAGAGACTTTCCCTGAGAAAGATCTACAGTCTCTTTTGGAAAGTGTTTTCGTTGAATAGCTTTCACCCAATAGCGCTCGGCACTTGAGATTTCAGTTGAACTTAACGGCCTTTTAATTTAATGGATTTTCTTTGAGTATTGTTGATAAATCTCATGACATACGCCGTGATTCGATGAACTCTCAATAAACTAATGAATCGGGTCAAGTCCAACAAAGTCGAAGTTTCAATGCCTCGAATAGAAGCCGTAAGTGAATGAATGTCCTTAGATCCCTTTTCATTCACAACACTCTCCTCGTTGACATGTCTTTGCTTCCTCATCTCCTCTGGTTGGGTTTCATCCCAATCAAGTCCTGCAGTCCATATTTTTTGTAACATGATTGTCATCATCATCGTAAAGGGCTGAGACAATCCCATTGGATCGTAAACTCTCGCTACAGTCTGAAGAATAGTTCTCTTAGTAGCCTTTTGAGGAATACGATCGAATGAATTCTCTAAAAATTCACAATTTAATTTTATCTCGTCCATTTCTGGGGTCCAAACCATGCCCAAAATTTTTGACTCTTTAGTCAATCCCACATTGAAACCCTTTTCAATCCATAAAGAATTAAGTTCCGAGGAATTGGATCTTAATTTCCGTAGATCCATCCCAGCATTTAAGAAAATTTTAATTGCGTCTGTTGACAATCTATATGCATCTTTTATTGTGTCTGCGCCATAATACAAATCGTCTACATATAAAGATGAATCGAGCATTTTATAACCTTCCGGATTTGTATTTACAAATTTTTTTATATGATATTTTATCGTCATTGCTAAAATTGCTGGACTACAGCAGAGTCCGAATGGAAGACGTTTAAATCTTAAAATTTTATGTTCATCTTCACTTTTACCATACCAAAGAAATTTTAAATAATCCCTATCCTTTTCTGCGATACTTATCATTAAAAATGCTTTGGCAATATCTCCGTTAAAAGCAATTTCATATTTGCGAAATTTAAAATTACGTCCAATACAAGAGGGGACAAATTAGGCCCAATATCTAGAAAATCATTAAGGGATTTTACGTTTTTAGATCGTGAAGAGCTCGCGTCATAAACAACTCTACAACTCGTAGTTTCATTTCGTTTAAGTATTTCTCTATGTGGCATAAAATACGACGAATCATATCCTTCATCTGAACATTCCTCAACTATACCCTCTTTAATTTGCTCTTCTATTACTCTTTATACTGCTCAAAAATATCGGGATTTCTATTTAATCTATTCTTAAGATTTTCAAATCGCCTTAATGCAACTGCGAAATTATTTTCTAACTGACCCATTTCCGCCTTCCATAGCAAGCCAACAGAATATCTATTATTTTCAAATTGTATTTGCCTTTCGAAACCCTGAATTATCTCCCTTTCCTCCTTAGAAACAGTTTGGTTGTCAGTAATTCCCATCAAATCTAAACTCCACAAGGATCTTAAAGAGTCCTTCACGCAAGAAGAAAGATTTATAATCGCACTGTTTTGAGTTTCGAATTCTCCCTCCCGTGTGTAGGGGGATCTTGTAACCCTGCCGGTACCCAACCAAAACGAGTTGAAATCGCATAAATTTCTTTCCCTATTCTGACCTTTTCACCTCTTACTATTTGCCAATAGTGATCCACCCCAATGAGAATTCCCACTGTGGTCTCGGACAACCCCGCAATGTGTAACCCTAACTTGTTCATAGCCTTTAGTGTCAACCGCGAAGGGGCAGTGACCTCTGCCGCCGTTATAACTTCAGTAACGAGGCAGCTAACTTTTATTTTATTTGTTTGCTTCATATCCGAAATAAACAGCTCGACAACGGAGTATGTTTGGGTGTGGCATGAGTCATTCCGAAGGAAAAAACAGAAAGTATTTCTTCTCCTACAATTTTTAAGTTTAATTTTTTCACTAAACTAACATGTATAAAACTTCGCGTAGCACCACAATCTAGAATTAAATTAGTTAACTCAATTTTTTCCTCATGAAAAGCTAGTACGGAACATGTTTGTAATAAAGGATCTTTTTTACATAAAGATTTATTTTGAATAACAGAAAGAGAATGCTCATCCGGAGAGTTAATTGTTCTTTTACGAGATTACTTTGCGGGTTTTCAATATTTTGATTGACAATTTGATTTGAAGCTGTTCGCTTGTTGTTTTGATTTAATCTATTAGTACATATTGATTCATGATGCGATTTAAGTCCGCATTTTAGACAATTACTTTTATTTTTACAATTTTTACTAATATGATACTTCCCGGAAAACAAATATAACAACGATTTTCGTTACGTAATTTATATAATTTTTCTTTTACACTCTTATAACAAGAAAATGAGCAATGGCATTGATTACAAAAGATGCACACACGATTGTCAACAGTATTGAAACTCGCAGCCGTGGGTACATTTCTAGACATTTTTCTATTTTCATATTTTGCCTGTTCGAAACGTGGAGACCATGTATTTGTTTTCTCTTGTGTCAAAGAACTAGCCGCTTCACGACATTCTATTTCGGTTTTAATGAAATTCAATAAATCTGTCACGCTTATGTCTTCTTTTGAATTTTTCCTTCTATTAAATTCCAGAACAAATTCTTCTGGAATAGATTTTAATAAAATTGGTATTAATAATTGACCAAATGATCCTTTCGTAACTCCCTGAGAATCCAGGTTTCGAACAGCAATTTCTATTTCATCGTATAAATTTCTTAAAGCTTTAACATTATTTGAATTCTTTACCGATTCTAGTTTTAACAATTTATTCATGAATTGACTAATTATAATGTCTTTTTTTCCAAATCTTTCTTTTAAAGCTTTTATGCTCTCATCATAATTCTTTTCATTTAATTCTAGTGAAGCTACGACATTATGTGCTTGACCTATAAGTAATGTTTTTAAATACGCAAATTTTTCTACTTTACTTAAGCTTTCATTTTTATCTATCGTACTTTCATAACTATTCCAAAATTCTGTAAATTTTGTTGGGTCACCTGAATATTTTTTCTAATACTAGTTTGGGAAGTTTTACTGAACTGTGAGCACTTTGCAGGTTAATCCTGCTTTCATCAGGAATTTTATTGAAAGATTCTGTTCTTTCTCCTTTCCTAACACTCGTGCTATTCTTTTCACAGCTCGAGAACATTTTTCCTGAATTCCTCTGAGTTCGTTACATCCGTTTCTAAAGACTCTAATTCTATTAATGAATGAATTGAGTCATCAATTTCTTTTAAATTACTTTTCTTTTCTAATAATAATTCCTTCAAATCACATAATTCATCCTGTCATCATTCGTTTTCTAAATTATCTTCAACTTTCTTAATTAGCTTAGTAGTTAATGTTCTCAGCGCAGTTCGCTTACGTTTTAATCTATCTAATTGTTCCTCCATTATTTCGTGTCAATATAAATGTACCCAAGACTGCAATTATTACTATCAATCTTCAAAATTTAAAATCAAAATATTTTAAACTCTTACCTCAACCCTGGGCACAGTTTAGATGTCGTAGAACCTTGACGGCCGATGCGCCACTATTACGTCTGGTGAATTCAGTGGTAGAATGAAGACGACCTTTTTGTCTTTTATAAGGTTTTATTGGCTGGACGACACGGACATGACACGAACATTAAACATATATGATTAAAACTTAGGTTGTATTATTAGGGCAACCACCCTTCAATTACAGATTACAACTGTACCAAATGGTAGCTCACCTGCCACTGAGCTCCTACACATAACCAAAACAAAAGTTTCGCGTTACAGAGCAGCGCCCTCTATACGACGCTTTTCACAATG
>BMAO01037009.1:0-180208 GCA_019973975.1 Trichonephila clavata
CTTTAGAAAGGAAAAAGCGTCAATTAGGAGAAACACTGCGTTTTTTTTTTTTTTTTTGCGTAAGCCCTTTACCTGTGCCTTGTGGAAGACATCGAGCGTTTTTGACTAAGTTTCTGAATTCGACCTAGGAAGAATAGTAGCCTATAGAGATTGCGGATCTGACATCGCTGGATGCAGTAGGAAACGACGGGGCCGACTGCACCCACCTCGTTGCACCACTGTCCGTGATGACAGGTGGGTGTGCGCATGACATTGATGGATCACGCATCCTCATCACAAACCATTTCACAACAGATTCAATCTGTTACGCATCATTCGGTGTCCGCTCGTACCATTCGACACCGTTTGTAGCAGAGTGGAATGCCCGCAAGGCGACCATTGCTTCATTTACCCTTGACTGGAAACCACTGGCGTTTGCGACGCCAATGGTGTAATGAACGGCGGACACGGACAGCGGAATGGAACGGCGTTGTGTTTACTGACCGAATCCCGCTTCTGCCTGCAACATAACGATGGTAGGATTCGAGTTTGGAGACACCTTGGTGAGAGGCTGCTGAACTGTTGCGTAATGCATTGCTACACTGGTCCTGTACTCAGTATCATGGTTTGGGGTGGTATTGGATTTAACTGCCACACCTCTCTAGTATGCATTGCTGGTACGCTGTACAGAAAGTGCTACATCTCTAAGGTGTAGGAGCCCTTGATCCTCCTTGCCATCAGCTATTTTTCAACAGGATAATGCACGACCACACGTACACGCAATGTTCAAGAGTTCTTCTTTACCCATCAGATTGAATTGTTTCCTTGGCCTGCTTGTTCTCCCGATCTATCGCCAATCGAAAAGTGTGGTCCATGCTTGCACAACGACTGGCCCGGGATACACCAGATGAACTTTGGCAATATGTGGAAGCCGCATGGACTGCTGTACCTAAAGATACATCCAAAGCAGCTTCGATTCTATGCCGAGGCGTGTGGCAGTGATTATAGCCAGCTATGGTGGCTACACTAGCTACTGATTTTGTCATCATCCACTCGTCACAAGAAACTGTAATTTTAATCATTTGATCTTTGTACAACATGCTACCTGCCAAATAAATTTCGCTGTGATATCTCTGGTCCTTCTTGGTGTTGCATTTTGTATGGCCAGCAGTGTATATTCATTATACCAGTATACTGTTTAATTGTTCTACATTTTTGCAATTTCTTATGGGTAAACGTTTTTAAATAAACTAATTAACATTTCATAAAAGTTTCAGACTATTCGATGCATATTATATCATGCTATTCACGGAATGAAAACTTCAAACTGATATTTCTCCATGTTGAATTTTTGATCATATACTATTATGCAAAACCTTTGGCTTTTTTGATAATTGAAATAGGGATGTGAAATTTTTTATCAATGTTCTGAAATTTATGTTTTTTAAAATTGTGAATGGGAATTTGCTCTAAGATGTGTAATAATTTTTTTTAAAAATTTCAAAATCAAAATTAATGCTTTTACAAGATTTTTTTTTTTTTTTTATGTTTCCCAATAAAAAAGTTAATATAAAATTAAAGAGAAAGCAGCATTATAAAACCCATACACAGTTTTATGAAGTATATTTAAAAAAAACATGCGCATAAAAAAAGTTTTAGGAATTTAAAAAATATTAATTTTTTAAAAAAATTTCAATAATTTTGAAAATTTTTATATAGAATTATTACTTAATAATGACCTTTATAAGTCATTATTAAATAATAATTCTATATAAAAAAAGCATACTGTTTTTTTGCATACTGTAAAAAAGCATACTCTAATTCTATAGAAAAAGCTGGTTTTTTTTTATGCCACACCAAAAATGCTTCGACTCAGAATTTTCTTGGAAATGCTGACATGCATCCACAAGTTTTCATTTAGCTTTACTACCATGGTTTTCAATAAAAACTCACTGAATGTCATTGTCTAAAATAAACAAATATTTATTATAGCACAAAATAATAAAAAAAAATTTTTTAACATAACTTACTAGATACAGAATAAATAGTTACTCACATTAATAGACACATCTTTTTCTTGTCACCTCAAAACGAAACATTTAATGATAAGACACATTAAAATAAAACAATAGAATACCAACAGTAAGGTGTAGATATTATTTTCCTGTCCACTACTAACATATTCGTTGCATTCTGAAGGAGAAATGATTCGTCGATTCAATTTAATTAGGATAAGTTCATTACGTTTTTTATTATTAACTACTTCACTGACGAATTAGAATTTAAAAAAAAAGGGAATATCTTTTCAGCCTGTGGGTTTGACAGGCTTGAAGTAAATGACCTGTATAGTACTGGTCGGTTGTTTAGTTATTTTAAGAATTGCCATAAGAATATAATACCATATAAACTAACCAAAAAAAAGTTTGCCATAATAAAATCGTTATCGGAACTAAAAAATCGACAATTTGGGCGTGTGCACTCATTTCATTTTAATGTGTTCATAGATCGACTGCCAGCCCTATAAAAAATAAGTTATAAGAAACGGCATGCAAAATAATCATAGCGCATAAAAATATATATATATAAAAAAACCCACGTATATTCTTATAAGTTGAGAACATTTGGAATTTTTTTTTAAAGTGGGGGGGGGGAGTGCTTATATACGAATCGGCTAATATCTTGGGGAAAAAAACACTTTCAATGTGCAAGTAGTATTAACCTTTAAATGTTTTGAATGAAGATTTATTCTTTAAAAAAAAGTCACAAATCCTTCCGTCATTGTTAGAATGCGAATTTCCGAATAGTTCGTAAAATTTACACTCACTCAATGGAATGCTTGAATGCATATGATCATCAAGCGGCAAATTTTTCCTCCAGGGCGTTAAACATAGAACGATCACGACCTGCCTTTTTTTGATTTTGCCGTATCACCAAATTGAAACGTTTCTTCATCCACTCTCGAACTTGTTTCTCATTTGCCAAGTAGCAATATATTATTAAAATTTTCAATAAACGCCATCTCACTTTTAGTTTGCAATTAGCCTCATAAGAATTTCTCTTCCAGCTCATTTTCTAAAAAGAAAATAACGTAGAAACTAAAGCTACCACAACTGAAACGTTATCTACGGGCTCTTGTGCTGCCCCTTTAAAACAGAGTAGATAACAAAAATGTAAGTAGTATAAATTAAGGTTTAAAAAAAAATACGCTTTTATAGTGAATTGAACTAAAAAGTAAAAAAATAATTCTTAATATAAGAATAAAATGATTAACGAGAAAATTAATGTCATAGGGGTAAAAGCGTGGGATGTTCTATATCAATTGTTATAATTTCTTACTTCTATTCCGAAATGCTGAGTTAGTACAAAAATGTAGGACAAAGCAGCACTCTACGCTTTTACCACAATGACATTAATTTTCTCGTTAATCATTTTACTCTTATATTAAGAATTATTTTTTTACTTTTTAGTTCGATTCAGTATAAAAGCGTGTTTTTTAGTTTTTTTTAAACTATAATTTATTTTTCATTTTTTAGTTCGATCTACAATAAAACAGTGTTTTTTTTTTTAGTTTTTCAAACTATCATGTATTCATTGCTGAATTTGCCCTTGAGTTTGATATTTGGAGCCGAAATTATGTGGCTGCTGAAATTAGTCTGGCTCTTCAATGGATATTAATTAACGGGTCTGAGGGTATTTATTCTCTTGTTTACGAGGCCTCGGATGAGTCCCGTGTCGTTATATTAGATTCCGTCTCCACAGATGCAGGTCAAACAAATAAAAATGTGTTAAGAAGAAAAAGTTCGAATTAAAAAAAAAATTTAATGTACCATGTTCTTATAACGGACTAAAAAGTATAAAATTCCTTCTTTCCCTTTTTTTTAAATTCTTTTTTCACGCATTGTCATCCACTACTGAGCTATGGTCCAAATTTCAAGTCTCTAGCTCATCGGGAAATCAGTCACATCAGTCGGGAATCAATTACAAAATTCCACCCGGATATACAAGAAAGCGAGAAAAAAAACCATGGTGATATTGAGTGTCAATCGTATTATCACCTTTTAAACGTACTGCTATAATGTTAATTCGTATCATCACTTCTTGCTTTATAACAGTAAAAAAAAATTAGCAGTTAGAACATAAATTATTTTTTTTCACATGCACGAGTCTTTTTTTTTATTTCTTTTTTCAGAAAAATGTTTTTATTGTTAAATGTTATGCAAAATGTTACGCCCCCCCCCCCCTCTCACATAAAGAACACTTTTTTTTTGTTTTATTTGTATAACCCACAAATGTATTCCCTTTTAGGGTTACACTTTAATCTTTTAGTCGTTAAATCTGGAATTAGTCACCAAATCTGGAAATGGTATAGGGAATTAGTCGCCAAATCTGAAAATGATATATCCAATAAGTCGCCAAATTTTAAAATGTTATATGGAATTGTCGCCAAATCTGTATATCGTTTTCCTGACGATCCTGATAAGGACAATGGGAAAAAAATATTTAATTTTTGTTTTGTCATCGGTCCTGGACAAGTGGGCAAAATTTCGAATTAATCTGACCTTTTAAAGTGGGTAAAAATATCGAGTTCAAAGATTCCGTTACATACAAGTGAAATTTATAAAAGCGCGTTGGCTTCAAACAGAGTTATCAGAAATAAAACTATCGTTGTTAGCCTTTTACTTTACAGCAATTTGATTGAAAAGTGTAGGAATTTTACTTTGCTTTTCAATTCGATTAAAATACAAGTTATGAATTTTTAGCAAATTTTTCAAGAAATAACACACTTTCGGTTTATATTTGGAGAAATATATATGGTACGTTTTAATAAAAAGGAGGCTGGAAGGTTGGTATCTTAATTTTGCTTTTCCTACACATTTCATAGATCCTTTTGCACGTAATTTTTAAGGCATGTAACTTGTAAAAAGAAGTTTAAACATATTTTTGTGAAGTTCATTCTATAATTTTGTCCAATTTTAAAAAAAGTATCAGGAAGAAAAAAAAAAACATACGAAACATCATTTTGTACAAGGATTAACTTTGTTACATACCCTTACTTTTTAAAATTATATTTTGTAATACAAGAACACATATAAAAACCCACTTTAATCATTTACTTATGCTGCAGTATAAGTAAATGGTTGTCATGGATTTTTATGGTGGGATAGTGTGTTTTAAGTTGATTTTTATGGTTAATATTAAGGCGATTACTATTAAATCTTTCCAAAATTGTTATTAAGCAGATGTGAGAAATACTCATGTATTGTATTGGTAGCAGATCATGTCAATGTGAGAACTTTGAACCTCGACAGATTTAACGGACATCAACCCCTGTACACGAAGGATTGCTAGAGTCATCCGTATGTTCGTTAAGCCTCGTTATAACAAAAAAATATCTCAAACTCAGTGCCGGTTTATCCATTAGGTGCCAGAGAAGCTTGACTTAACGAAATTTTCAGGTTCGATACTCCAGTGTCAAGGGGTTTGTAGATCTTCTGGGCCCAGGGTCCGAAATGAGCTTAAACCAGCATTGCTCAAACTGATAAACGTCAATAAAGACTCATCAATAAACCACATCGCTGTGTAAATGCAAAAACAAATTTTTATGAGCATTATCTTCCCGTAAGTCACTCAACTCAACACGACCAGCATGAAAACAGTTACGCATGCCATTTACGACATTTGTACAAAATGTTCTTCACATTAAAAGAATACCAAAATCTCAAGTACAAACCAAGGCTCATGAGCCGTATGCGGCATTTTGCATAGACAGTTGCAGCTCCTCAGATTTCTCTCTACGTCTTATTAAAACAATAATTAGACTTGCTAAAAGGTATTGTTCCCCTGTTATCTATTTTTAAAAAATCAACTGTATTTACATATACATTTAAACACATTGGGCTATTTTAACATGGGTTGGATTAAGACCTTTATATTAAATTGCTTGCCATTTACAGAGAATCGGTGAAAGATATTAAAATGAGTTCCAGTAAAAATCCAACTGACTGATAAAAATGCATCCATGAGAAGAGGCCTCTAAAGTGATTTTCAGCAACGTTAACTTATTTGTATTTCAGGGTTCGGGGACACTTATAAATGGATAAGTGAGACATTTAAATCTCAATAGAAGGTACATAAACACATTTTATATTTAAGTATTAATGAAAATAGTGCTGAAATGACTTTCAAATTAAAGAGCAACTAATGACAATTTTCATTGTTAGTGGGTAAACAAGAAAATCCAGTGTAAACACTTACAGTATCGGTACCGAAATATTTTCACGAAGTTAAATATCCAACATTATAAAATTTTGGCAAAGAGTGTTCTTGTATTGAGCGACGTAAGCAAAAATATCTTCGAAAGTTTTCAGTTCTTGTATGCATTGAAAATACTACTTTGTGCAAAACATTTTTTAAATATTAATTGGTGACGATAGTTTTTATTGCAACTGTTGTCGCCCCCCCCCCTCTTCCTGCTCCAGCAAATATACACAAATGGCCTTTTGATGTCTTAGTTATCTTGTTTCACTTACAACTAGGCCAAAAGGGGGGCCAACCTTTTGGTAAGAGTGCCACTATCTGATGATAAATCATTATGCGTGCCACTGCCAACAAACAAAAAGATGTGGCTATTAAATAACCGATGCTATAAAAAATTTTATTTTGATTTCATATATATTTACTAATTATCACCTTCAATACACACCCCTCTTCTATCCCTATAGCTCTTCATGCGAATCTTCTATTGTTCGAAATAATGATGGAAGTCTTTCTGTGCGAGCTCCTTCAGGACGCGTGCCGCTTTTTCTTTCCCAACTTTAACGGACTCAAATCATGTCCTTTTTAATGCAATTTCCCCTTATGAAACAGATATAAGTCGCATGGCCTAAGATCCAGTAAATAAAATTGATGTTCTAATACTGAATGCCATACTTAGCTAGAAACCTCTTGACAAACAGTGCGAAATGAGCCGCCGCATTTTGCTTTGGTGGAGAACCCATGTCGCATCCCTCAACTATTCTAGTCGTGTCTTCTTTGTTCTTTCATGGAGTTCAGCAAGAACGTGAAGGTAGTGATATTGATTAATAGTATGACGTTCGGTAGCCCAATGAAGATACACAATTCCATGATTATCGAAAAAACAAGCATCATTGCTTGAAATTTTGGATTTGCTCATTCGAGATTTTTTGGCAGTCGGTGGATCAGCACTGCCAGTGCATGGATTGACGTTTCGTTTCAGGATTATCAGTAAAAAACTACGACTCCTTATACGCTATTATCTTTTTCAATAATTTTGGGTCATTTTCAATGACATTGAAAGTGTCAGTACAAACATTTTTACGAGGTACTTGTGGTAAAGGCCTCATTTTGGTACACTCTTTTCGCACGCCAAAATTATTATGTAAAATTAGCCGACGGATACTTTGTCGATTCCTACAATCTCAGCAACTACAGGAATGCTTCACCGATTGTAAAATCGAATCAGATTCCGATTATTTAGATACTATCATCCATGTTTGGTGTTGAAAGGCGATCCGGGAATGAATCATCTTTAACGTCTTCTCGGCCACTTTGAAAACGCTTAAAAATACAATGAACGCAATAAAGCTTCGTTGTCATACACTTCTTTCAATAAATTATAAGTTTCGGTAACAAATTTCCCAAGTTTCATGAAAAATTTCCCAACATTTCGTTTCTCTATTGTAAAAAGGTATCCTTTTCCCTGCAAAACAAAAATAAATTACTCTGATGCGAACAAAAACTACAGCTATACCGATTTGTTTATAGAAAAGAGAAATGCATTCAAAAGAGAAGCCTTTAGGCCAAATAGCTGTCGGTCGCTGGCGTATGCTTATTTCTTCTTTAACAGCGTCAGCAGGGACGTCTTAAGACTCTTTTGAGGCCCTGGGCCCCTATGGAAAAGTAGGCTCTACCTGAAATCTTTAAAAGTATACGGTATATAGTAGCATGTATTGTCAAATATTTCGTTTCAAATGGTAATTTGAAACAAATATATATATACACGACTCACAATTTCCAATGACCACATTTCGACTAAATGAGTTGAAAGGTTATTTACGGTATTAGGCCTAGGTCTACACATAAGCAAAGGTCATCACATAGTAATAGTCTTACCACTTGACAAGAAGTTTGAATTCCATTATACACTCACTTCCAAAAGTTAAGCACGGAGAGGAAAATGCTAATTTCCGGAAGCCAATCAGAATTGAAAAGGATGCAATTCGCTGCAGAGGTAGATGGAAGTATGCAAATATGTAAGGTAACAGCCAATCGTGCTTTCATGTCAAAAAATATGCAAAAAGGGCAGTCTTATAAGAAGCCAGCTTTATGAAGGGTCACAGAAGTTGATTGTAAGTGCTGATAGAAGGTGTTTAAAACTTTCGTACAGTTTGTTTTCAAGACATACGTGTTTCTATGACTTCCAGAAAACGAATGGAAGATTCTGAGCGCTGGAGCGCATTGAAGTACGACAGGTGATCACAGATGTTGCTCTTTTCTTCGGCGTTTCATCATTCGGTAATTTCACGTTTATGGAAACAATTCCAAACCACACATACAGTTGTCCGAAGGCCCATAGGCGGTCGCCCAAGGGTTACAACCCCCGCGGAAGATCGATATATTTTTATTGTAGCCAAGCGGAATCGCAGAGCGACCTCCACACGTGTGACATCTATGGTTACAGCGTCCATTGGTAAGGCTATATCTGCAGCTACTGTACGCCGAAGATTACATATGAATGGACTGTATTCCCGGGTACCTCGAGTTTGTGTTCCTCTATCCGTCCAATCAAGAGGTGCACGATTAAAGTGGTGCCGGGAACATGGCAATCGGACTGTGTCAATTTCATGTTTACTGATGAGTCAAGATTTGCTCTGGAGCCAGATGACAAGCGTATAAGGATATGGAGTAAACAAGGAACACGCAATCAGCCCCAAAACATCACCGAACATCTCGCATTCCGAGGCGGAAGCATTATGGTGTGGGCAGGGATTTCATTAGGATACTGCACATCTTGAAACGGGGTTCTGTGATGGCTGTCCGGTATCGAGATGAAGTTCTAGAACCCATTGTGAGATTGTACGCAGCAGCAGTTGGCCCTACTTTAGTTTTAATGGACGATAACGCACGTCCTCATAAAGCTGATATCGTCGATGACTACCTGGAGAGTGAAGGGATTGCCCGTATGGCATGGCCAGCATATTCGCCCGACCTTAATCCCATTGAAAATCTTTGGGATGCTCTCGGCCGTGCTGTATCTTCACGTTTCCCACTTCCAGTCACTCTTATTGAGCTGGAAACTGCTCTACAAGAAGAATGGCGATTGCTTAATTCTGCGGTGGTTGACCACCTAATTGAAAGCATGGTCAAAAGGTGTAAACTTTGCATACAGATGAAAGGGGATCACATACCCTATTAATGTCCTTTTTTTCATATTATGCTGTTTAAATCTCCAGTATGACATTATCTGATAACTTACAAAAATTTAATATTGCTTTCATTTCTGTATATAATTATTGATTTTGTTTTATGTATATACTGCCAAATTTTGTGTCAATCAAAGCAGTATTTGTTGATTTTTTTGCATTTTACATCTCCGTGCTTAACTTTTGGAAGTGAGTGTATATGTAATTAATATTTAACCCCCTTTTATCCAGATCATGATCTTATTAAGACGAAGTCAAGAACGAAACGAGGCCCCCACCGAGGGCGAGACCTTGGGCCCATGCCTTAAGACGTCCCTGAGCGTCAGTCTCGAAATTTAAAAGCCATATCTTGCAAAAAGGTGAAAAAATGTTACTTCTTGTCTTATGTAATTTTTACGCAAATAGCATATTTTTTTATGCAAGTAGAGAAAATTTTAAAATAATGTAATAAATACTTAAAAAGTTTATTAACAATAAAATCTAAGGTATAAAATGAAAATCAGTAGCTTTAAACATTTAAAATTCTAATTTATTATTAAAAAGTCAGTACTTGCTTAATGCGCCTTTTGAATTTGTAGTTTTTTTTTACCTTGTGATCTATATTAGGATTAAATCGTGAAGAATAGTGTTTCTTAGGTATATATCAGTTAATTTTGAACGATATTATGATTTTATATTATGATCATAATAGAAAACATTTGTTAACGAACACGTGTTGATCCAAAACTACAACATAATCTGACAGCCAAATCGTGTAAATTTGAAAAATTGCCAGTCGGTTCAAATTTTCAAAAAATCAATATAATCTGGCTCACTTGCGTTGAAATAAATTCCTTATATTTGCTTATTAGTTTAATATGGTTCTGTAGGTTAATAATTCCAATTTCAGGTGCGTAACAATTAAAGTCTAAAAGAGAAATTAAAAAAGGAATTATGAAAAAACCGGCATTTTTTTTTAATCATCCAACCTAGCACTGAATGAATCCTTTAAAATGAATACTACTTTGATAGTTAGTTTCTGCATTATTGTGAAACGTGTTAATCTTTTTTCTTCAAAATAAAGAGACAAAGATGCAAATGTTTGTTTACAAAAGATACACGACCAACCAGGATAGGAAAAACACATTCCTTTCTCTGTCATCTTGCATTTAAATGTCTCATATCGGTAAGACAAGCAATCCCATTGCCAGTCTTCATTCTTGAGAAGCAGACGCTCTCCATTGTTTAATTCCAGATTTTTAAAAAACACGCTGTTAAATTCCAAAATCTCGTAGTTCTTCCTTTGGAAAGCCAGCGCACGCAACAATATAGTATTCTTCACATAATTTTATATTGCAATGCAATTAATTAAATGTGTTTAAAATAAATGTTGAGGTTTTTTGTCTGAGACAATCGCATTTTAATAAAATTGTTAAATTTTCAAAAGGTCTTCGCGTGCCACTGTTGCAACTCCGCCGTGCCGGCCACCTCTGAGCAAGGATCTTCCCTCTCGTAAGTTTGTCGACCCCTGGATTAGAGCAAAGATAGACAAAATGGCACTACCCTCCTAAATATCCTCTATCCGGTCTGCCACAGATTGTATGGCAGTCGTAAAGAAATTTTCAATTTCAGTGCTTAAAATTTTTTTACAAGATTAAATTTTTCTTTTTTTTAGGGTTTCTTTCCCGGGAAATCGTAAGATTTTTATACTTTTTGTATATCCCGGGAATTATACTTGGTTCCTTATTTTATATAATTATTAGTACAAATTAAAAATAGTTTATATTTTTGGGTTTTTCAAAATACATATTGAAGCATGTCCTGGAATGACTTACATTCCCGGGAAAGAAAAAGATCGGAAACCCAGCACTTGCCTGTGCGAAAAATTTAACTCTCAATTTGATAAATATGCATAAAATTACTAAAATATATTTGCTCTGATATTTGTTTTAAAAAACAAGAAATCCCCAGCTCTATGAATTGTACTAGTATTTAAAAAATTTCTATTATACTACTTTAAAAAAAAAGACTTTTTTTTTTACCTATCCCTAAAAAAGTTTGCATATCACGGAGTAAAAAAGATGTGAATGAATGACATGGCAGAGATATAAAAAAAAAGATAAATTTTACTCACATTGAAACTCTTATTCAAATTTAAATATAAAAGCAAATAAACACAATTTAATAATTTTATGGATATTTATTAAAGTGTTTCATTTTTTGCACATGCCAATTTTAAAACTAAATCCTATAGAAATTCTCAGTTATATTTTGCATATAGCCGGCTGGGTGGTTTGTTGCAGGCCTTCTGCACCTAAGGTTGCGGGCTCGACCCCAGCCCAAGTCGGTGGGTTTTCATGATGCAGAAAATCGACAGAGGCCATGTCCTATGATTATACAGCATGTAAAAGTTTCCTAGAGTGTCTGTTTGGTTTGGGTGCTCTCAGTAAAATTAAATCCTAGTACAGGTTCGTATCGTCAGAGCTCACGTGCCTCCCTCTAGGGAGGAAACTGGGCGTTAAAATTACCTGCGGCGATTGGTATCCTTCTATATGGTGCCGTACTAAAGATATACCAGCTTCTGGGGCATATACTAGGTCTGCAGTGGTAAAACACCAATCCGCAGCCCATTAGGAAAAAAATATTTTGCATATTTTAAAAAAATATTCAAATTTCTACGGAAATTTTAATGTAGGCAGAAAAAAAATGAATAATGCCCATAATTTTTTAAAACCGAAATATTTATGTGCAGCATTAATATCGATACTATAAATTTCTATCTGCGACGAGCCGCATAGAACATATAGCCCATAGTTTGTACATTTCTTCAGATAATCAAGATTATACTTATTACCAATATCTATAAATGAAGGTTGAATGTATTAATCAGTCTTAATTAGCAGCAAAAGGCAAAATCATACATCAATTCACTCTTAACAATCGAAGCATGGAACAGTGTGATCATTTATATTTTAGTTAAAATATAAAAAAAAAGTATGATTTCTTTAATCTGTCCATTCATGTATGTGAGTGAAAAGTTTATTATATATAATAAATAAACTTCTTAATTTTGCAATCTTGTGAAATAATTACTATTTGGTTCTTGAGGTCGGCAACAAGTGGCACAATTCTCTGGGGCACTCTGCACTACTCTACAAATTTCTCAATATTTGAGTGGATGGAAGTTAATAAATTTGTGATGGGCCTTATTTGACAAACATCTTTGGAATTATGAACATTAACAGAATTACAAAAAAAATCTGAAAGGAAATTTACAGTTATTTTGTAAATTATTGAATGCCATTGCTGGAGATATTTAATTGTTTGAAGAGTAAAAAATTATATGTACTCTCATCATTCCACTTTTGGTTCCACATATCTAAGTAACAAATGTTTTCTCATACAAAAAATATTTTGAGTCTGCGAAGAAATTGTTTAACAACTGAATGCTCAGAATAGTTTCAAATTGTAAGTCACAAATTATATACCCCTGATTTTATGATATGAAAATAGAGCGGTGCAAGCATTAGGTTCACATTAAAATTTTAATTTATCTTTTTATTTAGCTATAACTTAAGGAAAATACTTATATTTTATATTGTCTATTTCTTATTTTAATACATATGTTTAAAAATACTTAATGTATGCACAATTTTGATTTTTTGTTGTTGAGGAAATAAATATATTTTATGCTGTTTATTTTTATGTTAAGGAATACCTTTAAATGATGTAAAATTAACATAGAAACAAACATTCTTTTTTTGAGAGGGGGGGGGATAAATAAACAATGCAAGAAAAAGTGATCTCATCACCTCAAAATTTAATACTTTTTTTAATTTATCAGGCAATTGAGTGTTTTTGAATAGATGAGGAGCATGAAAAGTGGGTTGGTTATGTGTTGAACAGTAGTTCTAAGATGGGACATATTAACTCAGCTATAATAAACTTCAATAACATTATTGTCTACCTTACAATGTCCTACAGCTTCCACAGCCCATGTAGTACCATTCAACTATTTACAAAGTTTTTCAGAGGCAATTTAAGCTTACCCATTTCCTTTAAAAAATTTACATTCAGTTTCTCAATATCAACAAACCCACTAGAGGTGGTGTTATGCCCTATCAATTAATTTACCAGACGACTGACATATCATTTAATGATAAGTCCTGTTTCAGTCTAGAAGAAAAACAGTCATTGAAGTCTTACATAGATATGGTTGGAATCAAATCAGAGCTCTCATGGAGAGATCTTCCCTTCCTTTAGCACAACCATTATACCCTTCTCTTGGTATGGAATATTTTCTCTCCATAGCAAGTCAACATTTGAAATCATGTAATGGCTCAATAGCTGATGATATGATGGGATTATTAGTGTACTATGTCACCCAGAGCTGTTCTCCTACAAGACATCACCAAGCTCTGTATGGTGTGCATATTTCTAACAGTGGCTGCAAGACCTATTCCTTAGCAAATATGTGGTCAGCAGCAATGGTGTAGCTAGTTCTGAGTGGGTCCTGTATCAAAACTGCTTCAGGGCCCTTTTTTAGAAATAAAAGGCTTGTTAGTAGTACCGCAGTTACACATTTTGGGCCTCTGTATCATTAATACAGCTGATACGATGATAGCTACCCCCGTGGTCATTAGACCTTCTATCAACTGAAGATATGGGATATGGTTGCCAGATTTGGAAACTTCAAAATACAAATCTGGAAAAATATTGAGTATCATGAAAATTATTCTGATTGAAGAGAATAGGATTCTATATAATCACTTTCCTAACTATAAACAAGCATCTACTGCCAGTCAGGGAAGATTTCACCAAGTCCTATTCTAAACACATTCAATTAGTACTTACTAACTATAAACTTGAAAATTGCAATCGATTTAATATTCATACATTTTATTTCAATGGGAACATATTAATTAATGATGCTTTTTTTATATTCAATCCAAAGGAAATTTTTTAAAAACCATTTAAAGGTGGTTTTTAATAACCTTCAAGTCACAAACTATAGATGAGAAAACAAAAATATGTTTATAAAAAGGAAAACAACTGCAAAAAGTTTCCTCATCAAAATGCTATTTTATATATGAAAGAATTTTCTTCTTTAAAAAATATTGTAGTAACTTTCCATAAATAGTCCACTGATTTCAAAAAGAATTAATTCATCAAGTAATATCTCCTTTGCGCATTTACAAACAAAGCTCTACTTATGACGAATACATGTTTAACTATATAAAAAAGCAATTTAAGAGATCTTTGTGTGTTTTATAACAATGCAAAAACATTTTATTACAATAGTCAATTCCTGCTCCTTACTCATAAAATCAATTCCTGACTCTTAATATATCAGTAATAAGATGTCTCAATACAACAAGTCGTAGCAATTTTAAAACTAATATGAAAACTCAAATTTCAATTTGAACTTAGAATTTATAATTAATTTTATAAAAAGATAAATGGATGATAACTTTGAATGTAAAAATAAAGACTGTCATTAATTTAATTACAAAAAAAATAGAGCAAACATCTTTTGAAATAATTTTACTCACATATTATTTACAAAAATTCATACACTATAAAATCATGATTAAAGAACATAAAAATTTACTTAAAATCTTAAAGGAATAAAAAGCAACAGCAGGATGAAATGGGTAAATAAGAGTAAATAAATCATCAATAAATTACCTTCCACACACCAAAGTATGAGTATAAATAATTGAAGAAATACACAAAATAGTTTGTTGCCAAAATTTCAGTCCTTCAAAATAATCATTAAATATCACAATAAAGTTCAAATTAAGACAAAATTAACATAATTCTTATTATACATTATCCAATATTTCTTTATTAGTTGTTAAATTTATTTCATTTCTATATCTCAACTGAAATTTAATTCATTGAAATTAATTAAAAATCATTAAATTTTTTTACAGATTAATAACTTTGTAAATTAATGTTAAAATATAGTTGTGCAAACATTACTTTGACATATAGTTAATCGATGTGTCACGAAAAATTATCTATCGGTATACCCAATATGAAAAACTTTTCAGGATTCAATTATGCTCAAGATTATAAAACTAAAGCATTGTTTTTTAAGTGTCTGTGTTTCACATGTAGAAGTTACATTAAATTATTTATGGAATCGATAAAAGAAAATTACCCTGAAATGAGATCTAAAAAACATAATTCAGTAACTGAAATACGTTTTGATAAAAAGAAAAACATAAAATCAAAGAGCTACAGTTACACAAAAAACAGATTACTCACAAAGGAAACAAAACAAAAAGAAAGGCATCATCAACAACTTAAAAACAATGTTTTTTAATTTAAAAAATGTATATGAATCTACCTTCCATTTTTTTTTTCAAATAGACTTAATTCTGAATAATATAATCAGCTGTACATCTGAAGTCATTTTCCTAAGGGAAGACTAAAACTTCTAATATATGTACACATATTATAGTCAGTTTCCATTACATTTTCCTGAAAAGAAAATTAATCAGCATTTTAATTGTCACATAATCCTACTAATGGAAGAAAAATACTAAGCATTTACTATGTGTGCTACTTTTAACATAAAAAGGAAGAAAGTTATAAAAATTAAGCTTCAACCTCAAAAGTTAATTATAGCTAAAGAAATCAGAATTTGACACAAATTGGTGACCAATTCAGAATTTCATGCAGCATTTCTCAAGTCATCAATCATTTTTCTGTATCTTTCAATATCAGTGAACATTTGAGAAACTTCCTCCTCTGACAAAGGTCCTTCATTTCCATTTCCAGTTATTTTCTCTAAGAAAGATGGATCGTCATATTTTGAAGTATCCATTCCCAGGCGGGCAACAACATTCTTTAACCATTCAACAAGATCCATTGGAGTTGTGTCAACAGTACAAGGTGGTACAGGAGGAAATTTATCTTCCCATGACTGAGAATTTTTATCTCTAGTAAATGAAACATCCTTACCAGTCAGGTTGGAATTCCATCCAGTAGATTCTTCGGATCTCCTTGAAGTGACAAGAGGTGAATCTTGTTTAGATTTAATGCAACCTTTTTCTTTTTCCAGTTGCTGTATTCCTTGTCGAATGTAGTTCTGGAAGAAGTCGGATGAAGTTTTTAAGTAAGGCTCAATGTCAGCTTCAGGGTGATTTTGAGTGAATTCATACAGTTCTGCAAGACCTTCCTTTGTTTGCTCTTTGCAACCAATCTTACGAAATATCTCAGTTAAAGCTTCATGAGTCGATTTTGACAGCTTTAGTGGTGATGATTTACAACGTTTATGTCTATTGTTTCCACCAACATTGTCATCTGGAGCTGAATTTTTGTTGGACAATTTACGATTGTCATCCTTTATTCTAGCAAGCAGCTTGTGCAGATAATTCACTAAGTCAGATTCTTGACGATCTGATATGAGGGATAAGTGCTTCATTATATCTTCATTTTTTATTTCAACGAGTTTGTATAAGATAGTTTTGATGGTCCGTATAGGTGTGTCATCAGGTCTTTCCTTCCAAGATGAAGACGGAAATGTTTTTAAAAAGACATGAATATCTAAAAGGATTCGATCAATGTTCAAATCATTTATGACCAGACGAATCATGCGTATCATTTTCCATAAGCACTTCATAATTAAATCAGTGAAGCGGTCAGAAACATTAAGGTTACCAATACAGTCATGTAGCAATTTGATCAAAGCACTCAATACATGAGTTGGATTGGCCTTTTGAAGGATGCGCATAATCAAAACATTGATGACCTTAACAACCTGTGCACCATCCTGCAAATCATCCAGACGATTATCAAGCATAACTGTGATTAAATGAGGAATCAAGTCTCTTAGAACATCTCTACTTGCTTTTTTAGAGAGGACTGTATTATCAAAGAGAGAAGCCAGTGCTACAGTCACACATCTGTATAAGCTAACAACATCTGCTTTGCAAATATTTTCATCAGCCATATGTTTGTTATGAGCATATCGATATTGTAAGGCTCCAAAGACCAATAACTGATCAACTCGAGAGTTTAAAACCCTTACTGCCTGATCACTTTTAAGAACTTCCTCAATCTGAGCAAATGCTTGGATTACAACAGGTATATCCTGAGCAGCCAACTGAGCCATGACAAGATTGACAGCAGTGTCAACATCATCAGCACTATTCAAAATTTTCAATGATGTTGCTGGTGGTCTCATTCTTGTACGAGGCAACTGAATATCTGGCAAATTCAGTATATCATCAGCATTCACTTGAATTAAACCTGGTAATTGGACTTGAGGCTCTTTCTGTTTAAACATTTGTTCAATATCCTCAGTTTCTAACCTAAGACGACCAGATCGTTGAGAAGCAATAGTATTTGTAGCAATTTTTGATTTTTCAACTTGAGCACCATAAGATGAATTTAAATGTACAGGTGGGCTAACTTTAGCTGAAGGAATGTTACTTTCAACAGGTTTTGTTGATTTTGGTTTAGAACTGCGCTTTATTCGTTCCTCAAGTAAGCCTAAATCTTTATCAGAAAGCTGCCCAACAAACTTATATACCTTTTCACCTTCAATAAAGTAAGCTTGTACAACACAATTTAAAGCAGCATTTCTTACACTATTATCTCGATCAGATATTTGTTTAGCGATTTCTTTTAAAGCTACAGCTGGAGAAGGCTGACAAACAGTTAAACCATAATTTTCTATCATTGATCCTAGCTCTTCAAGACATTCAGTCCGTTGCCTTGCATTTTTGGAAGTTAAACCTTGCATGATATATGAAAACATTTTGCTGTAAGGATATATTCGACTGATAATTTTGATTATTTCTCTAACACCTTTACGCACAGCATCTTTTGGATCTCCAATTTTTAAAATTAAATAAGGCACAAAAGAAGCAGCCTCAGGATCCAGCATATGATAATTAATGTTCATAAGTGCTTGAAATAAAACTTGTAAGTATTCCAAGCTTTTAATCAAGACACTTGGATTTGTGTCAAAAAATCTTAAGGCTATCCACTTTAAAATTAAGTCTAAATTGGCTGCAGAAGCTTCAACATTGTTAGATAAAGATTCAATCAATAAATCAATAGCTTTTAAATGAAATTTGAAGTCATTATGAAAACAATGGGCAATCAAAGTTTTGCTCCAGTTAGCTGTTATCATTTGTTCTCTCAGTTGGACATAAAACTCCTCTCTAGGTGCTGTAAAGTTCCATTTTAATACTTTTAGAGCTTTTTCATCTGACATCCGCTGGTCTTTCATGTTGTTAGCCACAAGTGTAGGAGACATATCTATTTCCTCTTCTTTTTTAGACTTAGCAACACTAACACTGGGAGTTTTCAAAGCAAGTTTGGATTTAGAAGTGCTTCTATTAAGTTTGCCTTTACCTCCATCTTCATTTGAAACATTTTGAGGTGGTGAGGATCTTTCACTTGGTGCAGCAGCAGTATTTCTTGTAGGTTTAGTTTTAGTAGCAGTAGCTTTCACTGGAAGATTTTGACGAACTTTTTCAAGTTGAGCTACAACAGTTTGTTTGGATGCTGGCTTCAGTTTAGATGCAGCTCTAGCCATAGGTTCATAACCAACGTGTATCATAAAGGGTAGAAGACATTCTGATGCTTTTTTTCTAACATCTGGATTACGATCCTCCAAGCAACTCAATAAAATTGGTAAGCAAACAGTAAGTTCGGCAGTAGGAAGTGATGCAACAGTGGGCAATTTTTCAGTAAGCCAAGCAAATAATTCTATTCTTAAGAAAGGATTATCAGTTTGAAGAACATCACAAATCATTTCACCTTCAAACAAATTTACCAAAGGACAATTGTCCATCCATGAATTTAAACATTGGACAGCGGCAACTCTAACATTTGCTTTGTTATCCCCAAGACATGTCAATATTCCAGGAGCAAAATTTCGAATTTGTTTAGAACAAAGGGAACCCAACGAAGTACCGAGCATTTGACATATATTTAAGGCCTGAAGAGCAAGCCTTTTGTTTGTGTCAGCCAGACGAGGTTTTAAAGCAATGGGTAATTCACCTAAATTTGGAGCTATAAATTTGGCTTCACTGATAATAGTTGAAATTTTTTGCAAAGCATCACTTCTTAAGTGCCAGTCTTTATCTGAAAGATCCGACAACAGTTGTGAAGTTATCTGAGAACTTATATCAACTTGGGGCATTAAGTCTGCCAAATTCACTTGGCCAGAACTTTCAGGAGCATCTCCAGATCCTGCTACCTTAGCAGCTTTCCCTTTTTCTGGGGCAGGAGGTTTAACATCTTTCATTTTTTCAAACTCTGAATCAATTTGTTGTAATAAAGCAGGTTTTTCACCTTCAAAGAAAGATCTCAATGACTTACCAATATACATGTACATTGTTCCAACTAAAGCTAAAGCAGCATTTCTAACACCAGGATTTGTTGATGAAAATCCCTTTTTTAAATTATCAATAACTTCCTTTATTTGAATTTTTAGACCAAATTGCTTTATTGCTGAAGATACCCATATTAAAGCTTCAGACTGATTTTTTGGATTCCTTTGATTAAATGCTAAATTTAATACTTCAAGACTTATGTACTCTAAACTGGTTGCACCAGCTAAAGATGTCAAAGCTAGCCCTGCATGGATGCCATTCTTAGCATCTCCAATTTTATCGACAATATCAGATAAACAGCAATCAACTGTTATGTGTGAAATTTGAGCATTATCAGCAATGTAACTGAGGATTTCAAAACGAAGTTTTAGAATTTGAAAATTATTTTCTTTAAATCCAGGTTTTCTAGCCAAAAGCTTAATCAATGCCTGAGCAGGAAGAGAACCTTTTTCCATAGTTTGAACTGTTTCAAAAAACCTTTCTACAGCTGCTAATCTGTCTTTCCAATTTGAGCTTCCAAGACCATTTATCACATCATCTGTCAAAATTTCTGATACTCGTGTTAAGACATCTTCCTCAGATAGCTCAGCTTCTTTGAATTCAGGTTCTCCAGCATCAACAGGACCTTTCTTTACACCAGCAGACCTCACAGCACGAACTGCTGTTGCATTTCCTTTACTTTTTACAGAGCCTGCAGAAGCTGGTTTTTTAATTCCTAAATTGGGTTTAGAAGGTGCAGATGCTGGTACAGGTTCTTCACACTTGACTGGAGCTGACTTTACAATAGGGGCAGAAGCAGGCTTCTTTACTGCTGTTACTGGTTGTTTCACAACAGCTTTATCACAGAAATCCTTGATCTTAGCCATTTTAATAGCATCAACTTCGTGAAGAAAAGGAGACATAACATTTTCCCCAACGACTTTTAATGCAGTCCCTAAAGCTTCAGCAGCATTTTCTCTGACAGAGCCATCTGTATCATTTAATGTCTTCAATAAAGAAATAGTGAAAGCTTTTAAGAGTTTCTTATTCAACTGTGCAGAAGTGCATGTTGAAAATGTTCGAGCCAAAAAAACACAAGTTTCAGCCTTAATTTGAGGATTTTTGTTGTCCAATGCTGTTTGAATATCTTCCAACATAGCTTCAAAACCAATAATGGAATGCAGACCATCAATAGTTTCACGTAAAGGAACAACTACATTTTGTTTCTTTTCTTTAAATTTTTCAAATATGGCTGGAACACAAGCAGATGCATAGGGTTGGAATTTTTTACGTAAGCCTTGTATAAGATTACTCAAACATTTCACTGCCAAGCCAACGACAACAACATTAGCATCTTTAGTGATAAGTTTCTTTAAAACTCTTACAAGGTCTCCATAATCCCCAGGTTCTAATTTTACATTTGTAGTTAGCTGAAGAAGAGTTTCCAAGATTGTTTTGCGCTCTTGCCATTTCTTTGCTTCACACTGCTCATAAAAGTTCTTGGGTAACTTTGATAACACATCTTCAGCGGTTTTTAAGTCATATGGATCAACTGGAGGAGGAGCCAAAACTTCTTCAGAATTTTCATCATCATCTGCATCCTTTTCTTTAGCTGCAGCAAGCTTTTCTTGCTGAGATTTTAAATATCTTATAGGAACAACTCTTTCTCCGACAGTCTTCTGGAACTCATTATCTAACTCAGTTAAAGTTAGAGGTTTTAAAGTTTGTAATTGTGGTTTCAAAGCATCACCAACCCATCGATATATTTCAACACACAATAATTTTGACTCTTCTCTTACACTTTTATCTCGATCTTCAAGAAGTTTAGGTAATACTCTTACAAGAGGTTTCACCAAAATAACCTGAGACCCAAATGAGTGAAGTGACTCACGAAGGGCAATTATACAAGCAGAAACAACTTTAGGTGACTTGTTTTCAAGACCTTTAATTAATTCTTCTGAAACAACATCCTGCTTTTCAATTTCAATATACATTAAAGCTATTTCCAAAGCTAATTCTCTTGTCTTTGCTCGGGGTGATGAGAAACATTTGCTGACAAGTCCACTCATCACATCATTAACAGTTCTGGGAGCAAAGGCAGCATTTTTCACGTATGCTAAAACAGCAACTAAGCCCTTTTCTTGAGCTATAGCATTGCTGTCTATTACAAATTTCTTTAAAAGACCCAGATATTTTTGAAACTCTGGACTTTTTTCATCATCCTGTATTTGAAAAAGTTTTGCTGCTTCCTCATAGCCATTTAATCTGGCTTTCCACAATTTATGCTGACATCTTTCTTCAACAGGAAGCTTCAAGAATTCATTGTTTTCTTCCTCCATATCAGATATCTAATAATATTGAATAAGAACTGCAAATAAAAAAAAAAAGATAAATTAAAACATTAAAATGTTTTAAGTGGAATTTATTATAAAATAATTGAAACATCAAATAAGATAAATAAATAAATAAAAAAGGATTATGAGAAGTAGATTCTATGATAACTACTTAACTTTAGAAATTAATAAGATTAGGAATAATATCATAATTTAGAAAACCATTTATCGACAATTTATACGTTACAGCCCAACTTCATTCAAAAATAGATTAAATTTTAAAAAATTTCTTTTGAAAAATGATTTTTTGCAAATAAACTATAAATATTGAAGTTATTATAAAATTAATGGAAAAAATAGCACTAAATGAAATGGCTCTGATGGCATTAGCTGCGATAAAAAAGTCAAGCACAATATAAAACTACTTTAGAATAAATATTTTAAGTAAATTTTCATATTTAGAATAGTAGTGTTATATGAGAAAAAAATATACTAATATAACATTCTAATCATTCTTAATAGATCCCTAATAGTTATTTAAAATAATTAATAAGCACCTTTTAAATATTGTGGTAGTTTTAATGTTCTAATTTGTTCACAGGTAACAGATTTATATATTATGCATTTGTTACAAAATGTAAATAATTTTTTGAATAAAAGAAACTTTTTCAAAATTAAGTCTTTTTTTAATTTTATTTTTTTGCTAGCAATCTATTTAAAATTGACTTTGGTCATTTACAAATTTAAAAAATATGCCATATTTTAATACAGAATAATAATAAACACAGAAGCTTAGCACAGGCACTCAATTTTTGCTTTAACTTCAGTGTAATCAAAATTTTTAAATTTGCATAAGAAACGGAAAATTAGTAGGGGTCTAATTTTCTACTTTATGTATAAGATTCTTTATTTAATATTAAATGAAAAATAAATAAAGCAAAAAAATGTATTACTAACACATAATGAAAACTACCATACAACTAAACTTATTTCATAATTCCACACACACAGCATTCATTTTTTTCTTTAAATTGAATAAGTAATTAATTTATTAAGCATCTACATTGTATTAAGATATTTTCTATTCAATCTACAAATAATAAAAAGGTCAATCACACAGAAAGGGAGCTGATGACTAATTCCAAATGAATCATTAAATAGGCTTTATCAGCCATGACATTTGATGGGATTATTTAATCAAACATCTGATAATACAGGATTATTTTTCTCCTGTTTATAATTTTCATTAGTTCTTAATTTATATTCTACTCCTTAGCACCTATAACATTTTTTAAAATTCAGTGATATATTCAGATTTGTTAGTAAAAAAATTAGAATAATTTTAATTGAAAGAATAAAATTTGGAAACAAATATTTTGAAACTACAGCTAATATTTCTAATAAGAAATCCAATGCACCTTTGTGTTTCACTTATGGGTGAAATTGTCGAATTGGCCACTGGTCTGCCAAATTTTGAAAAATCGCTAATTTGGCGCATTTTTGCGTGTTGTGTTTTAGAGTAGCAACCCTACCACACCACGATCCGAATTCTCCCTTGCTGGTACAAAAATCGAAAGGGTTACCAGATTTGGTGTATTTATCTATTTGGCGAGAAAACCCTTGGCGGGATAAGTGGTTGATTCGACAATTCAACCCACTTATGTTTTGTTCACATTCTCGTAATAGCTCAATAACCTTTTTCATTACAAAAATCAATTTTTTTTAAAGGAAAAATGGTAGAAAATAATCCTACAGTTCACAAAACAAATGGATAAAAATTTATTCAATGATAGTATCTTTTAAAACTAAACGTATGAAGTTTAAGTTAGGCAATTATACAAAAAGCAATTCATTTTATATTGTTTACACTTTTAATTATATACTTTTTAAAATAATTTAATTATGCTTAATATTAGTGTTTTATGGTTAAAAGAGGATTGTTCAGATATTTAACTTTGTATTACAATGAATATTAAAAAACAATTTTGGCTAATATATATCATATAATAAAAATAAAACAGGACATTTAATTTAAAATGAATTGTAAAACTTAAATGTGTACTCAAGAAAATTTTTATTTAATACAAGTTCTATTGACAACAGAAATATATAAAAAATCATCATAAATTTCTGAAATGCAAACTAAATTTCATATAGCCTAAACAAAACAAAATTAGTGAGGTCTTTTTCATTACATAAAAATGTCTTTTACAAAAGTTGATGCAATTTTCAATTTGACAAGAAGCTTAACAAGAAGTTTTTGTTCTATAAATTTATTTTGCATATTTTACTTTAAAACAGAAAAAGAAAGCTTAATAAATTAAAGCAATCAAAAAGAGAATATCTTGACTAAATATTCTGACATGTGAGATTTTAAAAATTAGAAACCTTTCTTACATAAACATTACCTAATTGTGATACAGAATATAAAGGCAATCACCATTGTAAATAATTTCATGCCTATTTATGTGTTTAAAACCTTTCATGACATTTTTCCATTTTGAGAAGCATTGTATATAAGTTCAAATAAGAAAGTTTTTTCCTATGATATTTTATAACAATCTGATTACTTTTTTAAATTTCTTTCTACAAATATGTAATATAAGATTTCACTTTACAAAATCATTTCTTACATTAATTATAGCTTCAGAGGATGCTAAGTGTACTACAATAACAGCTTATTAATTTTTAAATATATAAACATTTTGTTAAAATTCTTAAGCAACCAATTGAAATATTATATTATACAAATTTTTTCACATGCTTATACACAGAGAATAACAAATTAGAATTTAAATAAATCTCTCAAGGATATGTAAAACTTTTACAAATTTTTTTTAAGTATTACAACTACAAAGAGTAAGAGTAAAGATACTACTATTCCTATTCTAAGTGCTAAATTTTGCTACTTATTTGAAACATTAAGTAGTGAATCTAATTTGAAATATATATGCATTTTTGAATCAAGTAAATTAAAAACATTGTTAGAATAAAAATTGTCCTACATAATTTACATTCAAAATGCACACAATTAAAGTGATCTTGGCGATTTTACAACAAAAATTTGTATTTAATATGATTATCTGAATTACAAAGCAAAATCATATGGTATTCACAATCAAAAAATTTTTTATTGCATATTAAAACACACAGCCATACATAAAATACTACCAAAAACTCTAATATATTTTGATGAAGTATTTCATAATACATTAAAAACGATGCACTATTTTACAAATTGTATCATCCAGAATTACATAGATATTTTTTAAATATCATGTCTTTTTTTAAAATATCATTTGAATCTCATACAATTTTTCAAAGAATACTTGATATACATCTTTAATATACATTGATCACAATTTTCTATGTTTTTACTTAATTAGTTCCAAATATTCAATAGGAGCTTTCAGTACATCTTAGTAAAAGAAGAAAGTATATAAATAAGCTATACCAAAAAAATTACAGAGTATTTTACTAAAGTTGAAAGAACTTTAATGTTAAGTTTTACAACAGCTTTATTCATTTATGTCTGTCATTTTATAAATAAAATACTTGATGAAGTATTTGGCAAATATTTATTGGTTAGCTCTACAACTATAATAGCCAAAATTTGTTTCACGTATTTAAAAATAAAACACATTGTTTCAATAAAATCGTTTATCAATATAACTAAACTTGGAACAAAGCACATAAAAGGAATGAAAATGTCAACTGACGAACAAAGAAGTTACACAAATCGGTGCCCAAATGTTCAACTATCTCCAAAACATATCCTTAACTGCCCAGCAATTCGAGCCAGGCTTTTCAAGATCAGTCCAAAAGACCAAGAAGATTCGATCTTTTCTGATAAAGCTGTTGAGGTTGCCAAAGCTGTCAAAGACAGCTTTGGCAACTCAACTTATTTTTTTGTGTGCTTTATTTGGGTTTTCATCTTTTCTTTTTTACAATCTGCACATCATGGACATGCCAACAACATTTTAATATTTTACTTTATTAAATAAATAATTTTATAAGAGTATAACTAACTAAGATCTCTTTCAGTATATCTCATCTGTTCTTTACAATAGGTACCTCACCATCATTGCAAGTTGTTGTAAATTTAAAAATAAGAAAAAATGCAAACATTGTAATAAAATAATAGATGAATGCATATTATTTGAAGGTTGGGTCTTTTTAAGTCTTTCAAAATATTTTATAGCATTAAATAAGATGGACAACTTTTTTATAGTCTTGGGTAATCATTCATACTCACTGTTTAAACATACATTATCAAAATACAAAAATTATGCAAAAGAAATTGAATCTTGATGTGTTCATCAAGAAAATTTCTTAGCAAGAATATATATCGACAATAAATTTAAATAAAGTCAAAACCTATTATTACGAGGCAATTTTTTTTTATTTTACTATTTTGAAATTAGAAATTACAACCGAAAAAAGGGAGAGACGGGGAAATTACATTTGCATTATTATGTCTACGCAGTAATTTTACACCAATAATTAGCTTTATCAAAGCAAAGTAAATATTTCTAAAAGATGTAATCGAGAAAATGAATACCAGATTTTTACTAGTATTTCATTTTAATAAACACAGATGCAACGAGAAAAGGAAAGTGTTTTTCACACAGTTTCGACAAGAAATATATACTTATATATGGCATACATCAAACTTCAGTGTATCTAATAATGCAATTTTAATTCAGATGTCAGTGTATGAATAAATTTTTTTTTCAGATCCCCTTTCAAAATTATTGAAAACATGCAAAATACTAACCTCGCAAACGGTATACTTTTACAGAGAAAGAAACAGTATTTCAGGCCAAAGTTTTAAGTCTTCGCTCCATCAAGAAATCAGAAATTGTTTTTCATAAATTACCTTTATCATTTTATTTACAGTTAGGCAAGTTTACAATTACGACGGTAATCGGACCGAATTTCAAACCCACAGACTACCCTGTAAAATGCGCAGTTGCCATACTGCATATTAAAAATATTTACTAACTGTCAAATATTTCTGTTATATCTATATCGCTTAACATAAGTTTCATGTTGCTATCGATTAGAAATAATTAATGATAGAGAAATTAATTGACAAACTTTATACCATACTCTAAGACTCTTCCATAAGTTATTGGAAATACATAGAATTCGTTCTGCAGAAAATTTCCTATCTAAATAAAGGCAAAACAAGACCAAAGATAGAGAATTAAAAACTAAAAGACTAAAAAGCAAAGCAATATGTTGTTGAACCGTATTTCAACTTCAGCTATAAAACTGATTTATTAATACAGAAAAGTGTTTATAAACAGCAGTAGAAGGTTGGTGCTATCGGTCGAAAAAATTCAACAGACTGTATTTCATGAATCCACACAAAAATCTTTGCCCCTGAAACTAAATAGAGTAGAGAAATCTTCACTATGGGAGCTGAAGACTTTTTCAAAATGAGATAAGATCAGCGAATAGAACGAGTTACATTCAAATATGAAAGAGCCATCCATTTCAGCTTCAATTTTCTGTATACATCATAAGCCAGGGGTGGGCAGACTTTTACATGACACGGTCTACTTCTAATTTTTTCAAGGTGTTAAAGGTGGGATAAGCAAAAAAAAAAAAAAAAAAAGAAGAAGAAGAAGAAAAGAAAGAAAGGAAGAAAGTAAAAAAGCTTAACAATATTTATATTATAACAATAATAAATACAAAATAAGTACTTGCCTACATAACTACAATAAAAAACTTACACTTTTAAAATTGCATTTTAAGTAAATCTAAAAACACAAACATAATAACTACACCCACAAATTTAATATAAAATTATGCATTTATTATCAAACAATTCAAAGTACATCAAAAAATGAATCATTTTCATTTAAAGTTAGTTCTCATAGTTAGTCTCATTAGAAGACTTAGTCTGCATACTATCCGTACCAATCTTGAATATCTCGGCAAATAATTAATAACTGTTAATATTGCAATGGATTCTAAATGATCGTCTGTGAAACGGGAATGATATGTTGTTTAATAATATCCATCATTGAAAATGTGGATTCACACAGAGAAAGAATGATGTTAAATGAATTGCAGCTTTTTAAATTAAGATACTTTACTTCGTCCATTAGATTTCAGAAATTATTATTTTAAAATTGCATCTTTTTGAAGGAAAAAATTGTGTTTCAAGAGAGAGAAAGATAATATTTAACACATTTCTCTTTCCACTATTTTCCTTTTCCGGGCTTGTCTTGTAGTGTGTAAGCAATCATGACTCTTTAGACACCGTACCTCTAAAAACTGGGACGTTTCGATCACATTTGCTTCAGCTAGACGGGATCCCACAATTTGATCTCTTTGAAAATATGAGCGATCCAACATTTTATGATTTTTAAAAAAAAATCCAAGTCTTACAGAACTCCAATAAAGCTATAACGAATATTACCAGAATATATACATTTCTATTTATAAAAAAAATCTGGTAGCTATGCTTACGAAGTGCATTCAAAAATATCACTTATTCACGGTTGTTTCCAGTATTTTGATAACCACCTTTGCTTATTTTAGTATGCACGTCTATGATCTTATGTGAAAGTGGTCCCTCTGAAATGTTTTAGTGGTCCACCGGTCGATCGCGTTCGACTTAATGCCCATGCCGGTCATAATCAATTACGTAAATGAGCATTGGAAATGAGTGTTGTATGGTATTTATGCTTCCAATACATAATAAAAGGTGCGAAATACAATTATTAAAAAGTGGTTGCATTAAAAGAACATTTTTAATATCAGTTTTGTTCTCCTTTTACATTAGAAGTGCAAGATCATTTTTAGGTATTGTTAGAGATTAAAATATTTTTGATCTATTATACACTCACAAATAATTCCTTTTAACATGTAATTCTGTTTTCAAATGAAATCCCAATTTTCTTTTGAAATGTGTGTGGTTGGTATTTCTTTTCATTTAGGAAATCTTGTTACCTGTATAATTCATTTTTGTGTGAATAGTTTTAAATAAACAAATAAACAAAATTTTAAAAATGTTTTCTCTTTTTTTTCTTTATTTATTATTATGTAATAATAACTAATTACTTTAATTAGATAATGGTTTCAGAAAGTAAAAATTAACAATTAATCACTGCAAATAAAATTACAAAAAAAAAAAAAGGACAAAGAAATTTTAATTAAAAACTTATTTTAATGAAAAACATTTATACATTTGTGTTTAACTTTTAAAATCTTTTTTTGACTTTTCAGAAAAAAAGTTAATACATTTTTTTTTTTTACTGCTTATTTTGATATTTCGTCGATGATTTCTCTTGAATGAAATTATACACATATTATCAAATTTTATAAGCAGCTTTAAATTTTTCAATGACATTTTCGCTGTGAAATAGCATTTTTATTATTTGCTCTCAATATTTCTTAAAGAATTCTTTTTTTTTAAAATTTCGATATACAGTGGTGGCCAAAATTGTGGACGCTTTTTAAAACTGTTATGTTTTTCAAGTTTGTATGCTTACAGAAAATGTTACGTTGCACAAAATGCAAAGTATTTAATATCATTTTAAAGGAAATTTAATTCTAAATTCAGAACAAAAAAACAAATGTTGGTATTTGCAATGCATAAAAGGCTATGCTGCAACAACTATCGATATACATTAAATGTTGATGATAGCAGTGAGTTATCAGGGCTTAGTGGAGTTGCCTTTATTTTTTATTACAGCATTGCATTGATGTTTCATTGAGCAGAAAATAGTTTTAAGCTCTTCCTTCGTTATTACATGATGCTAAGAAGCAATTATATCCTCAATAAGTTTCTTTTTATTTCATGGGTACCTCATTTGAGCAAGAGTTTTCAAATGGTGCCACACGTTTTCGATAGCATTGAGATCAGGACTGTTTCTTAGTCAGGACAACAATGATATTTAGTTAAGAAAATATGACATCAAATAAAAAAGTAGATAGGACACCTAGAAAGAGATGTTTTAAGAGAAAGTGGTCTTTCCTATGTTAAGATTGTAACTTTGGTGGGTGGTTCAGTGACTAGATCTGAAGACTGAATTTTATTTAAGTAGTAAAGAGACTTATTTAATAAAAAATAAAACAGTAAAAGGTCAAAAAAGTGCACCCTATCTGTTAATGACAGAGAAAAATACTGTCGCCAATATAGAAGAATGTCATCAACGGCCTCAAACGGATTTGAATGCTGCTGCTGTTTCTGTCAGTTCAAAAACTTATCAGGCAAAGACTAGCAGATGTTCGACTAAGAGGTAGAATTCCACGAAAAAAGCTTTATCTCAATTTAAAGCAGCGTTAAAAAAGATTACAGTGGTCAAAGGAACACATCAATTGGACAAATGATTAGTGTCCAATAGTTATATAGAGCGATGAAACCAAGATATCGATATTCGGTAGTGATTACCGTATGTGGGACTTAGAAAAGGAGAAATGCTACATCCTGACTGCATCCGGACAACAGTAAAGTACCTACATAGTTTTGTGATTTGGTCATGCATATCAGCAGATGGAATCGGTCGTCTTCATATCACTGATGGGACAGTGAATGTCAGAAATTACATTGACGCCATTCTAGAACCCAATTTTCTACCTTCGATCTCGGATCTATTTACCAATAATGCTTAATTTTTTCCCCAGTAAGATTTTGCTCCTTGCCACACAGTAAAGTAATTGTAAGACTGGTATCGTTCTAAGATCACTGAGTTGTTGTCCAAGCCAGGAAACAGTGCTGTCCTCAATCCCATCGAAAACTTGTGGCACCGTTTGAAAACTCTTGTCCGAATGAGGTAGCCGTGAAATAAAAAAGAACTAATTGAGAATATAATTAATTCCTCGCATCAAGAAATAACAAAGGAAGAGCTTAAAACTATTTTCAGCCCAATGAAACATTGACGTGAAGCTGTAATAAAAAATAAAGGCTACCCCACTGAGCACTGATATTTCACTGCTATCATCAGCATCTAATGTATATCGATAGTTACTGCGGTATAACATTTTTTCCTTTGCAAATATTTACATTTTGTTTTTTGTATTGAGTTAAGAAAAAAATTTTCTTTAAAATGATATGAAAGATTTTGCATTTTGTGTAACGTAATATTTTCTATAAGCATATAAACTTGAAAAACATAACAATTTTTAAAAGTGCCCACAATTTTGGCCACCACTGTATGTCAAATTTGACGAGGAAAAATTTTCGTTGAATGGGGAAAAGTCCAAACACCAAGATGTTGCGCTAGATAGACGAAATTTGGTAGGTGTGTTTACACATCTGAAAGATGGCGTAGATTTGAATTTCGTTTTAGACGCATTAGTGTGGCTCTAGTGGAACCACTATGAGCATGCGCGTATCAGGTTTACTTCAAATATGTGCTGCAAAAATCATGAGCTTTATTTATCATTGAGATTTAACGCAGTAAGTTGATGTTAGTCAAGAATGCTTTTAAAAAGAAGAAGCCAATATCAATAGCTCCCTGAATGAAATCGTATAATGGGGAGGGGTGCCTAAGAAAATGTAAATTTTCCTTCCCTATATTGCAGAAAGACTTGGCAGGATTGTATGTGTCCACCGAGCATTATTATTGACGGCAGTGGTCAAAAGAAGATACTGCCTTAAGAACGGTTTATTACTTCGAAGATAGCTCTGAGCCAGACGCCCTGTAGCGTGTATTTCCTTAACTTTAAATCACTTCGGTTTCAACGTCAGTGGTGCCAAGTTAGAGCTCACTGGAGGACAGATTGAAGATCTGTTGTGCTTTCTGATGATAGCTGATTAGCTCTTGCAACCAACCCGTCTGTGGTCCAGACGCACTGGACCTGAATCTGGAGTTATGATCTAAAGAGCAATTTTGTATGTCAGTAAGATCGTCCCGTGTTTACATTAAGCTTCTTGACTGCAAACTTTTCCGTCCATCTGGGGATTCAACATGCCGGGCTGCTATTTATGAACATTATTCAAGGTTTTTTTCCCAACAGGATAACGTGAGCTCTCATACCGTATATACTACTGTTGTAACCCAATATGCTCAAAAGAGTGTTGACGTGTTGCCTTGACCTGCTAGATCACCAGATTTTTCTCCTATCGAGCATGAAGGAGGCAGCATTGGATAATAACTCCAGCGTCATCCATAACCAGCATTAAACGCCCCTGTACTGACCGACTAAATGCAACAGGAACGTAATTCCATCCCATAAACTGATATTCGGCACTGTACGGCATAATGCATGCATGTTTAATGCTTGCGTTAAAAATTCTGGTGAATACACCGGTTATTGATGTACCATCACTTCACATTTAAAAAGTTTTTCATGAGCTTACCTGAGATATGAAACTTTAATCAACTAAATATGCTATCTAGACAATGTATAGCCGAATTTCATTACTCTAAAATAATTTTTCTTCGTATAAGTTTTTTATTTTCCAACAGAATATTTGATTAATTTATTATATTGTGATAATGGAATTTATTATTTTCTTGAATAACTTTAACATTCCCTAGACTTAATGTTTAATAATATTTCAAAGCTTAATGATTGTAAATGTTACCTTTACATAATGTCTTATGTAAAGGGCGATGTAGAAGACGTTATTTCAATCTCTTAACTTCCATACCACAGTTGAAAAAAAATGTTATAAACCTTTTTAATTATTTCTTTAAATTTGTTTATATAAATACGGATGCAGTTTTTAATGATCTTTTTAAAAATACGACTATCTTCCCAGTCAAAATTTTAAAAGCGTTTTTTCCTTCCCAAGTAACATCACTTAAAGTACACACACAGGCTCGCTCACTTAATATTTTTAAAATTTTTTTATTAAAACCGATGTCTTAGTGTCTTTTATAATTACTTAAATATTTAAAACTGTTTCTTTCAGTTTTTTTAGTTAATAAATTATGCGTAATTTAGGATTTTTGAATAGTAGTGTGTTTGTTGCAAAAGCTGCAAAAAATGAAAAAAAAAGAGCGTATGTGCTTATATGATTACGCGATAGAAGTGATAACTTCAAATTTTGTTATGTTATTTCAGGGATTAGTTAGGTGAATAAAAAGCAAGGGATATTAGTATTGTCATATAAAATTATTTATTTATTATTATTGTGTATGGAGAGAAAACCTAAACATTTATTTGCATTCACTGTATAAAGAAAGACTCAAAATGTAAATAATACTATTATGAAAATATTTCAGCATTTTCTTATATTCTTAAAGTTTTTCACTCTAAATCCTTTTTTAAAAATAAAGAAAACTATCACTTGTAACGTATCAGATAGTTGTCTTTCTGCACATGCTCCATAAACCTCAAACTCTGGTTATTTCTGTCGTAGGTTTACTACAATAATGTCATTTGGTGATTTTAGCAATTTTTTTCGGTGTATTTTTATGGATCCTTGAAATGGAAAAGTGCCTTTTTAAAAATATTTTATGTGCAAAAAAGCAGAAAAATAGAAAATTTTCAAAATTAAGAAATTTTACAAACTTTTTGAAGAAGTTTTACAATATTCCATCTCAGACTAGCTTGGTAGCATCGAGAAAGCTATACACAATGTACCAATTTACTTGAAAAATAGTTGTAATAGTCTTTTTTTTTGGGGGGGGGGAATTTAAATCCAAGAAAAACCATAGAAATTTGTAAAAAATATACAACCTGTGGCCAAAAAGTTCGGTGAATGAGCCTGTAGAAGGCGTTGCTGTCCTTGTGGAATATTAACGCTGCACGCGTGGTGAAGGTCAATATCTAATTGAACACGTTTGTAATTGGCAAGGTTCCGAGTGCGTTTATTCCCTGTTAGCTTAACGCTGAGCGCGAAAGGTTTATTGGAGATTGTCGAGGTGCACAAAATGGATCAGCGAATAAACATGTTTTGCTTCAAACTTCGGAAAAAGAATCTCACGAAATGCTCAAATAAGTTCATAAAGATAAAGCCATCACATCAAAGAGTGTTTATGAATGGTTTAAGTGCTTCCGGGAAGGGCGGACCAGCCTGGAAGATACCCCCGAGCCGGCAGGCCCAAAACTACACACGCACCCCGGAAAACATTGAAAGAGTTAAGCAGCTTGTGGAAAATGATCGTCGTCTGACAAAGCGAATGATTGCTTAGGAACTGGGAATCGGCACAGAAAGTGTTCGTCTAATACTCACTGAGAATTTGGGAAAACGAAAGCTCTGCTGCAGACTCGTACCCCATCGTTTAACGCCTGAACAAATGGAAATGCGGCTTGGCGCTTGCGGAGACCTCGTTGACATGGCAGATGGAGACAGAAATTTCCTGGACAACATCGTCACAGACGATGAGAGTTGGTGTCTGAAGTACGATCCCGAAAGCAAACGACAAAGGTTTAAGTAGTGGAGTCCGTCGACGCCTAAAAAAACCAAGGTACGGTAAAAAAAATCGACAGTAAAAATCAACGGTCGAAGAAAAGACAATGTTCATCGCATTCTTCGACTCTAAGGGTCTCCATTCACAAATAATTCCTCCCTGACAGTACCACACGGAATACTGTTGCCTACGCCGAAGTTCTGAAGCGTTTACTGCAATGGATCCGTCGCGTTAGCCCTGAGTACGCCAAGCAAGGCTCCTGGACTCTTCTCCACGATAATGCCCGGCCATACACAGCCTTGTTTGTACGGCAGTGCCTGGCCGCAAATGGAGCTGTGACACTTGATACCCCCCCCCCCTTATTCACATGATTTGGCTCCTGCAGACATCTTCCTCTTCCCCAGATTGAAGTTATCCCTGAAAGAAAATACATTTAAGGACATCACTGACATTCAAAGCAACGTGAAGGCCGAGCTGAAACCGTACCGAAAGAACTGTTTTACAGGAGTTTCCAGGACTTATATACTCGTTCCCAACAGTGCATTACCATCCATTGAGATTATTTTGAAGGACAGTAAATTGTATTTGAAGCTGTACGATACTGTATTTGAAATAAAAATTCATTCACCGAACTTTCTGGCCACAGGTTGTAAACATTGTAGAGATTAAGATTTTAATAATATTTTTCAAGTTAATCACATGTTAAAAGCATTTATTTTTACAAGCGTTTATTTAGCTTACAATGTATGTATGTATGTAATTTGTTCGGTTGGAATCTTGCAACTCACTTTTGAAGCTGATATCTTCAACCGATTAAGCTGAAATTTGTATATATGTTTAGTTCGGATGACAATGCATGTTTTGACTATTTATATTCCGATATCACAATTAGTTAAAAAGATATTAATTAAAAATCTTAAAATGCATATTTGTTTTACCCCAGTGGGCTGTTTATTCCGTCGTGCTCGGCGAGTCAAAATAAAGAAGGAGACGCGGGGAAATTTTTTTAAGAGTTTTGACGTTTTTAAATCAGCGATCTAATTTTATCTATGAAACTCACAAATAATTACAGAATCGGAAAGATAATTTATTACTCCACGATACGGTATATTGTTTTTTTACAAAATAATAATATTTGTATTTTTTACGATTCTTTTTAAATGAGCCAAAATTGATGCGTTTTTATGAAAATGATGTCTAAATTACTGCGCATGATTTTTTTCCCGTTCAAATGAATCCTCATTACGTACCAAAACAGCTCATGCCTTGCTCTTTTAGAATCAGTCATTTAAAAAATAAAATGCCTAAAACTTTGGGGGGGGGGGATTTTCAAAAAACACTCAAAATTTTAACTAAACATTAAAAAGTTCGTCACTTATAAAGATAATCTCGCGCAACTTTTTTTTTCGTGTGTAGTTATCCGAGATCTATACAAAGATTTAAAAAATTGCTTAAAAATTACGGATTTTAAAAAAAATGGTGTTTTTCGTCTAATACCATTTTGCGTGAATTGATTCAGCTAAACCAGGGATGGTGAACCAATGGCACGCGTGCCATTAAGGGCACGAGACACAATATTTTGGGCACATCACCGAACAAAATGGTTTGCATTTTAGTTCAAAATATTTCCGCAATTGTTTGGTCAATCAAGGAATTTTCAGGGAGATTTTCTCAGTTCAAAGAACTATTGGAAACGCTCAAGTTTATTATGTTCCCTGATGTATCTTTATTTGGTAAACTGAACTTATCCCAATTCAATTGGTTGGAAATTGAACAATTTGAAATGCAACTGATTGATTTCCAGTCTAGTTCAATATGGATTCAAAAATTTATTGAAACAAAAAAAAGTTGGAATTGATTGAAACAAAAAGATTAACAAGCAATACAAGTAAATATGCGAGTGACGGAATTTTGTAAACATGGAAGTCAATTCCACACACATTTAACTGTTTGAAGAAGCTGGTTCACATATTCTACTTTAACCATGTTTTCATCTAACTGTGCCTGCGAGTCATTATTTTTTAAGAGATGAATAACATTAAAGACTCGCTTAGAAACCGTGGCAGATGACTCCAACTCAGCTTGCTTTCTGTCAAGTTCACCCTTTGCAACCCTGATATAAGTTATTTGTCATATAATCTGCAACAACAGAAGTCACACTAATGTTACTTCCATTTGAATTACACGTATAAAAAATATTTAATACTTTCCAAAGCAAAGTGTATTTTTTCGTAGTAAATAGTTTTGTTTTTGGTATTTAGTTTTATTATTTTCCCAATAATATCACAAGTCAAAATTGTTTGGTGGCACGTATATACCTCATTAAGTATTTCTGTAGAAAAAAATGGTACGTTGATCCATAAAGGTTCGCCACCCCTTAGCAAGACCGTTTGAAATTAACCGGCAAACGACCTAGCAACAATGATGCGTTGAATGAGATGAACAGTCTGAGAAACCTGTCCAGCGATAACTAAAAAGTAAAAAATAAATTAAGAGTAAAAATTTCTTTAAAAAAACAAGCTCTTATTTAAATGCGCTAAAAAGAATAAAATAAACATTTCCTTTAAAACTTCTTTTTACTATCAACTTATAGCGTCATTACACAATTTATATGATATAAAAGCTTGTCGCGAGATTTACCTGTGTAGATAAACAAGTAAATTAAATAACTTGACTGATTTTAATTTTTAAAATTTTCAAACTAATTAAATACGAGTACTTTAATCTCGCGACGAGCTTTTATATCATATAAATTGCGTAATGACGTAATAAGTTGATAGTAAAAAGAGTTTTAAAGGAAAAGTTTATTTTATTCTTTTTAGCTCATTTAAATCAAAGTTTGTTTTTAAAAAAGCTTTTTTGATTTTTAAATTTATTTAAACAAAACTAATTAATACAGTCAATAGAGCAATGTGATGAAATTCCAGTTCGGCTAAAAACCGATTTTCGACGTCAAATATTGTTGTAAATCATTTTTGTTGAAGGGCTTTACATTATTACGGAAAATTCCAATCCATTGTTACGAGCATTAGAGACCCGAGCGTAACAGTGCTTGGCTTCTTAAAACGCACCATTCGAGTTCCCTCTCCAGCAAAACGCGCCTAAAGAAGTTATCACTTTAAAAATTCAGATTTGCAATAATTTCAAGCTATTAAATTAAAACTTTCAAAATTTTATATAACCGAATTTCTTACGCAGAAAAAAGAATTTAAAAACAATGGGGGAAAAAACCCGCTATCACACCTTTTTAGAAAAAGCCAGAAATTTTCAATATTACTTTGGAGCATTAAATTTGATACAAGAAAACTCAAAACGGAAATCATTGGATTCCATTGTGCTTCAATCATTTCCAATAAAATCAAAAATAAACACAAAATATTTTAATCAATTAAAATCAACGTTTCATTTTTAACATGTTTTTATTAATTTGCTTTCTTGTCTGTCCGGGTGGAATTTTGTAGTTGATTTTAAACTAACTTCCCGATGAGCTAGAGACTTGAAATTTGGAGCTTAGCTGAGAAGTAGATGACAATGCATGAAAATGTGAAAAAAGTGTCTGGAACCCGGGCCCCCTAAGAGGCGGGCCTGGATTTAGACAGGACCTAAGTTCCGTAAATGTGTGTAAGTTCCGTAACTGCGGAACTTACACACATTTACACAAACAACGACAACATGTCGAGTTGCGTATGCGTATTCAATTTCGTGGCTCTCGGATCAAAGAGGGGCCCCCAGGTTACCATGCTTTTATTAGCTCGCTTTCTTGTACGTCTGTCCGAGTGGAATTTTGTAATTGATTTTAAATTAACTTCCAGGTGAGCTAGAGGCTTGAAATTTGGATTATAGCTCAGAAGTGGGTGCAATGCATGAAAATTGTTATAAAAACAGGGTAAATAATAAAAAAAAAAAAGGTTTTATTAAGAAAGTTATTTTGATTTCAGATGAAATATATTTCAATTCAGATAGTAAAGAATGTTTGAATGAAATTTTCTTAAAATCCATTCAATAGCTTGTTTTCTATACAGATCAAACACAAACCTTTATTTTTCTTTAAAAAAAGATTCATAATACATATATTTTAATTATTTGTACATCTAAATCCAAAACACTAGAACTTCCCACTAACTTCAAATACAAAAGATTGAATTTATTGGAATTAGTTTTCAGGCTTAGACTGAATTTTAAAACAGTTTTAAAGGTCCCCCCCCCTCCTCCCGACAAATAAATATTCAGAAGAAAAAAAAGACAACAATGATCAAACTTTTTTTCACTTGAAAAAATATTACATGTTCACTTACAAAAAATCAAATAAGTTTAGATTATAATTTCTTAGTTTCGAAATGTGTGTTTTTGTATTCCAACTCCTAAACTTTTGAAAATTTTACTAAAAAAGAAAAACTAATTTAAACATTAGATTTTGTGTTAAAATTTGAATTTTTCGTTTATTATGTTTGAAGTTGAATAAAATAGGAATTTACTTTGAAGTTCTTATTTATTTGAAACTTAAACGAGGTCGAATATTTTACTGCTAATAATGAGAGAGGAACAGGCAATATTAATTTCAGCACCTGTTATTTAAGCAATAACAGGTGCTCAAATGGGATAAAAGCACAAAGAAGAAAAAAAAAATTGCTTCAATTTTTACATTTTCATTTTTTTCTTGATTTCATAATGAACGCTTCCTTTATACTTTTAATTTTGAACAGACCCATTAGACTTTAATTTTTGATTTTTTTTCTTTTGTATAGTTTAGAGGTGGCGAACCTTGACGGATCAAAGTGCCATTTTTTTCTACAGAAATATTTAATGAGATATAGACGTGCCATCCAATAATTTGAAATTGTGGTTATTGGAAGAATAATAAAAGTAAATACTAAAAAACAACTCAACACTCTGTATTTACTACGAAACAAGTAATATATAAAAAAAATTTAAGTAAATTCTTACTTAGACCAACAAAAAAAAAATTATTTTAGTTACTTTTTATTAAATAGTTACAATTAATATAAATATGTACATACATACGACAAAATCACAACATTGAGGCAATTAATTTTCATTAATTATCATTAAAGTATCGTATTGTCATCCAAAACAATCGTGTATATAAAATTTCAGTTCAACTAAATGCTTTGAAACGTGAGAGAAAAAAAAATCTTTTTTAAGTTTCACCCAAGTCGCTAAAAATGAAGCTAACGTGGCTGTATCTGTAATACTTTAAATAATTAATTTCAGTCAATTAATTTTAATTAATTATAATTAAATTATCGTATTGTTACCCAAAGCAATCGTGTATAGAATTTTTCAGCTTAAATGAGTGTTTTAAAATGTGAGAAAAAAACCTTTTCAAGTTTTGACACAAGACGCCAAAAATGATGCCTATGTGGCTTTATTTGTAATTCTTTGAATAATTAGTTTTAATCAATTAATTTTTATTAATTATAATTAAATTACTGTATTGTTATCCAAAATAAGTGTGTATATAAAATTTCAGCTCAATTGAGTGCTTTAAAATGCATTTTATAAACGATTGAAAATTTGAACAAGATATATATTGAGAGAGTGTGAACTAATAGTAGGAATTGAAAAATACATTTTGCATTATACAGTAGTAAATGTTAGCTATACGTGTAATTCAAATTAAAATAACAATAGTATGACTTTTGTTGTTGTACATTAGATAAATTTATTATTGTAAGATGGATTGTAAGATGTTACTTTTTAGCAGAATATATACTGAATTGAAGTCATCTGCCAAACGGTTTCTAAGCGAGTCTTTAATGTTATTCATCTCTGAAAATAATGACTTGCAGTCATAAATAGATGAAAGTATGGTTAAAATAGCATGAGCCAGTTCAAGCAAATAATTGTACCTGGAATTGAATTCTATTTTTCCAAAATTTCGTTACATACGTTTTTACTTATATTCTTTGTTAATCTTTCTGTTTCAAATTCCAACTTTTTCCTTTTTTCAAAAAATATTTGAATCCATGTTGAACTAGACCAGAAATAAACCAACTGTATTTCAAATTCTTCAATTTCCAACCAATCCAATTGGGACAATTCCAGTTTATTAAATGAAGTCACATCAGGGTACATAATAAACTTGAGGGTTTCCGATACTTTGAACTGAGAGAATCTCGCTGGAAATTCCTTGATTGAAGAATCGATTACGGATATAAATTCTTCATCTGGTTTCTCATGTATATCTGAATTTTTGATATTTTTTTTTCAAGTTTGGGAAGTACTTGCAGTTTTTGGTAAAAAAAATCGTTTCTGAAAATATGCAGTTTAGCGTCAAAAACGCGAATGAGACCCATCATGACCATAATTGTTTTACTTGTGAATTGAAGCTTAACGTTCAATGCATTGAAATGTTGGCAAAATGTCTGTAAAAAACATCCATTTTGAAAGTCACATAACATCCAACAACTGTAGGTATTGTTCAATTTCGCACTCATTTTACAAGAACACAGTCAGTTTCTTCCAAGCAGTCAACAAATCTTTGAAGTGCGTTCCAGTAGATCACCCAGCGAACATTATTATTCATTAGTAAGTCACTACAATGAATAATAATGTTAATTTCATACAACAAAGCATTAAACATCCCTTTATTTAAAGCTTGCGACGATATGATAATTGATATTTTTTTGACTAATGTCATTACATTAACAATGGATGTTAAACTACTCCTACACACAAAGAAAGTTGGTAAATAAGGCAGTGACTTTCAAGTCCTACGTCTGTTTGAAATAAACTAATGAAACTATTTTTTACCACTATATTTGCCCTTTGTAGTTGTTAGCAATGGTGATATAGCAATTAATTTTTCTTAATAACGTTTCCTTCACAATATCGAGCAAAAACAACTAAACGTGCAGATTTAGTGACATCAGAACTTTCGTCAAAACGTAGCAATATAAAAGAATACGAGTTATTTTTAGGGACGTCTTAAGACTTCTTGAAGCCTTGGGACCTTACGCAAAAATAGGCCTTGGGACCCTTCACAAATGTAGGCCCCGCCTATGACCTTTAAAAATAGACAGTACATAGCATACATTGTCTTATTAAGGCTGATATGGAACGTTTCGTTCTATAACGTTAAAGTATAGAAATTTGCTGTAAAGAATTCGAAGAATATAATTTTTTATTCCATTAGGCTTAGCTGCCTCGCATCAAAACATTGCAACTAGTCCGATGCCAAAACACGGACTGTTGCCAATCCGGTAAGCTGAAGAATGTTACAAGGAAATTGCTTCCAGATTTACAATATAAATACACAGTATAAATATTAGTTTACATAAAACACAAATTCCTAATTTTACAAATGCATAAATATAAAGTTATAAAATTCATTTTAAAAATTAATTATTTTACAAATTGCAATGTTCTATAATTTTATTAAATTTCTGTTTGTTTATTAACTCACTTGGCTTGAGCGGCCTTTAGTTGGCAACGAAATGAATAATATTTGTCTCAACAAGGCTGAGTCGAGAACTAGACAAGGCCCTCATTGTGACAGAGGCTCTGGGCCCAGTTGGCCCATGCCTTAAGACGTCCCTGGCTATTGTCATTTTTTTGTTGTTACTCTCTTACATTTTATTGGAATTACATTGGAATATCTTGAATGCACTGAAATATCTTTATTATCAAAATCAACAAAAAGTGAGTACACGCATGCTAACCTGGTTTCCTTCACCCCCCCCCCCAGAAAAAGCTTATTATGCCAAGCTATGTCATTTGCAGCCGAATAATTTAACGCGCTCGTATGACAAGTTTTGCATATTTAATCATAGACGTCGATTGTTTATTTCTATCTTTTATTGCACTTGCAATTAGTTCTTCTTGCTCGCTTTTTTGACAAAAGGATTTGTGATTTGTTTCAAAATGCCGTTTCACAGATGTTCTACATACCACTGCTGCAGAATGTAAAACACACACCACTTTCTCAGACCCCAAGATTAAAATCCTCTGTTACACTAGCTAACTTGCACTTTTTGTTTGGTTAATGAAGTAGACATGTTAAATAACAATTAAAAATCGTAAATATAACACAAATAAACTTTAAAATCGGTCACTCGCGTTTGTTCGTAATACTTCATAGTGAACTTTGTTATTTTGAACTAAAATGCAAACCGTTTTGATCGGTAGCGTGCCCAAAATATTGTGTCTCGTACCACTAATGGCCCGCGTGCCATCGGTTCGCCACATCCATGGTATAGTTAATATGAAGAATGAAAATGATTCCACAGTATAATATATGCCCTTTTCTAAATGGTAAAATGCATCAACTAATCTCGAAACGCGTTGCTTGAGGCAAATACCTTCTATTTTTGACTCTGCCATCTCCTCACATCCTTCAAAAGGAACAAAAAATATTCGTTAAAATTTATTGTGGAGTACATAACCTTGTCGTGCTCTTATCACCGACACTGCAAATTTGATTGACTGAGATAGCTTTATACTTTCGCTTAGTAGTTTAAAAATACTTTAAGAAAAGGAAAGTTTAAGGAGTTAAATTAAATTAAACGTAAAAAATCTAAAAAGAGAGCTAAATTTGGATCAGGACGGTGGGCGGGATTTGACCTAGCCAATCCGGATGCATAAAAGAAGTCAGAGTTAAAATATTTTGCAAAAGTTGGCGCACGAAAGGAAGCAATCTGATTGGTCGTCAAAGATGGGCACGAGTAAAATTTCTTGCACGGAGAAAATCAGAAAAGAAAAAACACGAAATAAGTTTATAGAAAGTAAATTCTCAATGATAAAAACTAAAGGAGAGAGAACTAAAAAAAAATTTTTTTTGGCCTATATATATTAAAGTTAGTATCTTGATATATTTTCCTAATCCTAAAGTAGTTGGATTTAGAGATTTATCGATATCTTTAAGAAGTTTACTATTATCTTTCCAATTACGGGAAGGGGGGGGGGTCTGTCTAAGAATGGGTATTTTTCTCGTTGTACTGATCATTGTTCCTCAAGAGCTTAGGGAGTTTAAGGAATTTGCCTGATGATTATGTATAGAAAAATTTCTAATAAGTTTAATTTTGGTCTTTGCGGCGAGACCTCACAGATTGCGGATTGGAAGTAGAACGCTGTCTGAAGATCGGGGAATGCAGATAAACATCTTGTTTTCTCCACTTAATGTTAAGTTTCTCAAAATGAAGAGGTATATATTACACGCGTTTTTTTTCCAAATGTGTACAGGGTTATTCAAAAAGATAAACGCAATATAATTTGTATTTTTCCGAAATATAAATTGAATAAGAACAATCTAATGTTTTCTGCGTTCTTGAGTTTGCAAGATGTGAGCTGGTAATAAATTTACAGTGGTATTTCATCTCCATTAAATCATCGAATAAGAAAAGCATAGTAATTGGCTCACGCAATTTCAACAAACTAGGTGTCTCTGCTAAGGAAAAAGCCCAGGTCGATCACATGAGTCAGAGAGTGACGTTAAGACTAATAGAAGACAGTTTTGTTCGTAGTCCAGGAAAAGTCAACCAATATAAGTAATAGATAACTAACCCAAACAACTGTACAGTGAGTTTTGAGATGACGTTTTCTGTTTGTGCAAACCCCACCGTTTACAATTTGTGCAGGATTAATTTGAGAATGACAAGGAAAAGCATATTGAATTTTGAGGCAGTATGGTAGAAATGATGGAGGATGACGCGTTTCTACCTAACTAAAATTTAACGGTGAAGCTAGGTTTCATCTTAGTGGAAAAGTGAATGGTTATAATGTTCGCCTACTGGGTGAGTTAAATCCTCATGTAACATTGTAATATGATAGACTCGGCGAAGCTAAGTGTTCTGTACCTTATTACAGACAGAAGATTATATACCATTCTTTTTTGAGGAAAGCATTGTAAGTGGAATAACGGATATTTTGGAACACTGTGGCTTTTTTCTCAAGTTAGTAAAAATTCACAAGACTTCGTTTTCCAACATGATAGAACTCAGTCCCAGTGGCATCGTGATGTCCAAGTATTTTTAAATCAATCCCTTTCTGAGCGATGGATAGGCCGCATGGAAAATCAAGACCTGGCTTTACACTACTGGCCAATGAGACATCCTGATCTCGCGTCATGTGACTTTTTCTTGTAGGCTTTATGCGCGGCCTATTGTAAGAGTCTTGTTCTCACTTCTCCTATGTTGGGTTATTCAGCGTTTATTTTTATATTATATTTACTTTGGACAGGATGGCATTTCTCAAATAATGCATTTGACAACTTTTTTTTACATAGGATATTATTACAATTTATATTAATTTAAATGCTCAGGGTGGCATATCCTACGAGAAACTCGCAATAGGCCGCATGTGATGTATACCAAAGCCTTCTGGTAAACCAACCAAGACTCAAACTCAACCAAAATATAGAGGCCCTTCGATGGTGACAAACATATTGTCAAATGATACCTGCAGAGTGACGCAACTAAGGAGAAAGGTGAAACAGAAATGCTACCCGACTACAGCGCACGGCAGTCAACTAAAGTATTTGAAAAATTCTCCCAGTTATGACGAGACCTTCTGCGACGATGATCAGGAATCAGGCGATCAGAATGAATTATCGACGGAGACCACGGAGCAGACCGCTTTTAGGCTTAGCCACGTACCTAGGGCGCAAAAGATTTGGGGGGCGCAGAAAAATTAAAGTGCGAAAAAAGAGAAAATTACAGCGAACGTACCCTGTTACGAAGCTCTCAACACAAGATTCTAGACATTCAGAAATCTTCATGAAAAGGAGTAAGATGTGATAAAAAAGGCAAAATACTGGACTCTACGCTACTCCCAAGGCATCAGTGAATAACAGTTTGTGCAAGAGTGTCAACATTTCAAAATATATATGAAGGTGGAAAAAATAACAAGACAAAATCTCTTCCTATATCAAGAAAAACAAGTTGGAAAGTACCTTTTCAAATTTAGAAGTCGCAATGAGAATTGACTCTTTCTGTGAAAAACTGTACGGCAAAGAGAATCATTCGTGTCCTTAAGAGAGTAAAGACTGAAATGAGAACTACTATGGAAAATAAAAAGTTTAACAGTTTGATGTTGCAATACACTCAAAATGATATTACAATTGAAATTGATCAATGAAGTCATTGACAATTTTGCAATAATCAAAGCCCGCAGAAAACCTTCTTTTTTTTTTTTTTTTTTTTGTACAAGTACAATGACAATGATAGTGACTTAACAAAAAATAAGGTTGTCGAAAAGTAAAAGATAGTAAAGCGATAAGTGATAAAAAGATAACTTAAAATTGAAAGAAGGAAAAAAAAAAACAGTTCATACAATAATGTATACTCTTTACTGTACTTACAAACGATTTCATTAATTTACTATTCTAATTTACAAAACAGTGGGTGGTGGTTCATGATGCCGTAAGATAAGAAATGAACAAGAGGGCCAAACCATGCCACTATCCATTCCTTACGGCTGCCGATCTGGGACACGGAAGAAGTGGATAATGGAAAGACTCTCCAAAGAACAAAAATAGAAAAAGGGAAGTTCAGAGAAAATTTGTCAAAAACTAAAACTGGCAAGGTAAGAACGGAAGGAGGGGAATAATCTGAAAATAATGGGCAGAAGGGGGGGGGTAAAAATTTGAAGTGCCTAGGGCGCCGGGGAGGTTAAAAACGGCCCTGCCACGGACAGCAACAGAACTAATAAATGACGAATGGTGCGACCTTTCCTTTTATTTCTTTTTTTTTGAAGAACTGAGACTGAAATTAAAAAGAACTAAAAGACTAAAAAATGAACTTTGTGTTCTTATAGAATATTCCTTTTAGTTATTTAAGGACTGATGGGTATATTAATTTTGCCTTCCATTTACAGTAGAACGTCGTTTATCCGAATCAATTGGAACCGGACACCGTTCGGATACGCGATTGTTCGGATAACCGAATGCGATCCATGCAGTATATAAAACCGGACACTATACGAATATTGAAAATCATCACATGCGGAAAACGTGCTTGAAGAAAAAGCAAAATGTCACAATTTTACCTTTATTGTGGAAAAAAATAGCTTATTTTTCGCTGTACCATTGTACAACTTCGTGTTTTCGCTGCAAGGTCTCTAATTCTCTTGAGCTGCAGTATTGCCTCCCCTCTAGCTCATTAGCTTTTTTTATGCACTCTGAATCGTTTGATTTGCACTAATTTTCTGTGTTGTGTTCTTTTTTTTCATTCTTTTAGCTTCGTTTTCTTTTTTTCTTGTATTTTTTTGCTCCTGCCCGGCAACCTCGCTCTTCGTCTGCTTTGATTCTGGTTGTTGTTCGTACCACTCCATAGCTGTCTCTAAAGCAGAAACGCGTCAGCACTTGATGAACCCTTGCTACTTTTGTTGTTATTGTCCTTATCTTCATCCGGTTCATTGTCGACAGAGTCGGATTCTTCTTGCAAGGAAGTCACAATCTCGTCATCATTTAGCATGTTTACCAAATCACACAACTGAAATTCCTCAAATTATATTTACCCCGTCACTTTTAGCCTCACGCGAAACAACTGTTGAGCATTGAACTGTTCGAAAACATATCCAGACTTTGGTCCGGATATTTGACGCTCCGGATGATAAATGTTCGGATGAACGATGTTCTACTGCAGAATTTCTTAGAAGTTTTCAGCATTATCTTTATTTGCATTGCTTAGAACAATTTGTTGCTACATTTTGCAAGATTTGTTTTAAAATTTTCAATGTGACTTATTAAGTAATTAACTGTCAAGTTGTTTAGTGGCCCGCGGTAGCCAAGTGGTCCAGGCATCGGATCGTGGCTAGCATGTCAGGAGTTCGACCCGCCATGTAGGGGAGCGATGCACGCTAAATCTGTCGATAGCTCAAACGTCCTCCCATTGGTGGGGTGTGGTAGTTAGGAGAGGGGGTGCCAGCTCAGGTGTTGTCCGCGTCACTTGACCATGCTTCAAAATTACGCGGACCGTCCCCAAAAGCCCTCATGTAGCTGAACAGTGGGACGTTAATATTCACTCACTCAGTCAAGTTGTTTATAAAATTGTACAAGTATAGCTTTTATTGATTATTTTTGAATAAAACTATGTGTTCAACTGTAGAGTCTATTGTTACATCAGGAAGGGCCGAGTGTTTGAGTCCAAGTTTTAGTAGAGGGCACTTTGAAAGCGTGAGAATGTAACAGTGTGGCGGTGTTTACACCTACACTCAAGAGAGGGAAGGAGAAACAAAGCATGCACCCTATTGCAAATTTCGCGAGGGACAAGCGATCCCAAGAATTTGAAATAACGCAAATTGTTATCAGGACCTATATACACGGGGGTGACACACACACACAAAAACGAAAAAGGTGTAGCTTGAAAAAAGGATGGAGTTGGCAACAATTGTTTTGGTAAAGTTGTCGCCCCCCCCCCTCAATCCATGCGGCCAGTTTCGACTTAACCGATCACACCAGTTAGAAGTACTGCGTCATAGAGTGAACACATAAAACTAATTGCATTCCGCCGTAAAATCGTCTAATGCAGAGGTTCAAAAACTTTTTCGTCTCATAGACCCCTTGCCATGCTTTTCAGTTTTGTGTAGACCCCTGCTTACCTAATATTAAATTTTTGCAAATTTATCAAAATTTCTTTTTAACAGCTGGTTTTCTACTTACTTTAAATTTTTAAAAATTTCTAACTGTAGAGTTGTTAAAAACTTATGAAATACATGTTAATTAAATTAAGATACAATTAATACATAAAATGTTAAATAAAATAACAGAGCATCAAACAAATGCTTTTAATGAGAGTAATAAATCTGGTGAGTCTAACAAATTTTCAACATATAGCATCAATCTTGGTAGATTTAACCATAAATCTCCTCGATTTAGTATAGTGTCCAGTTTTTTTCACTTCCTTTCTTCTATATACTGTGGTATTACCATATATATTTAAAGCATTCTCACATCGACCATCTGGTGTAGTGATTAGCGATGCTGACTGCTGTGCCGTAGGGCCTGGGTTTAATCCCGGAGAAGGCATGGATGTTTGTAAATGTATAGTGCCTTTGCGGCATGGGGGTACTTTAAATAGCCGTCGAGTCGCAAGTCCTCTCATGAGGTTAGTGGAAGGGGAAGAGAGGTGGGAGGCCCCTGATCCAAAATTGGGGTTGAACCGAGCGAAATCGTACTGTCACCTGAATGGTGCTCAAGGCTAAGGCCAATGACAGGCATACATCTAGCCCCTTGCCATGATGAATTTCGTGGGCCTGAATCTGATGCAGTCAAGATTAGGTGGCATCAGAAACAACAACAAGCATTCTCTCACTTAGTTTCAAAATCTGAATAAAGGGCATTTAAATGTTCAAAGTAGTCTAAAACGTCAATTTTCTGGCAGATTGTCTGTAATAAATTGAGAAACTGGGAAAATTCGTGACGCCCAACATTATACTCCTTTAGCTTAATTTTTGAAAGAGATGCTAAAATGATGGTCCTTGTTTTAATAAAGTTTATGCGGTCACCTTGTTATTGCAAATGAACCTCAATAAATCTCTTAAATAGGTAAAACCTGATTTCCATTTGACCAAGAAATATTTATTAGTAAGATATGGATTTATTAGTAGTATAAATGAGAAAGGAACATTTGGCATTTGATGTTTTTAAAATGAGGCCAGTGTACCACACTTGGTCAAATGCATTCCGAATGTAAAAGAAAACAGCCGAGATGTGGTTTTCTCTGATTCATCCACATTTAGAAGTTTTTATTCATAGTTTTTAGAAGATTTTGTAATATGGAAAGTTCAACTCAAAAGTCCTGATGCTCTGGAATTAAAACATCTGTTGATAGTCTATTTAGCATGAGTTTTTTGGCACGTTTGTTGAGAACAGATAGAAAAGATATTGGCCACTAACTCTCCGGATTTATTGGGTCTCTGCTGGGTTTGGGAAATGGAATGATCAAAGCTGTTTTCCAAGCACTGAGAGTCATAAGAGTATCCAAGTCCCGTAGATCTTTATAATCAGCAAAAGTAACCACATGGCCAACAGTAATGCTAAGTCATCAAACTATGTTGCATAATACATCCCCAAAATTTCTCATGGTGCACAAACTATGACTTATGGCCATGGGAAAGCATTAACTTTTTCAAAATGTTAATGTTCAAACTAAACATTTATTGACTGAAAAACTCTTTCTGCTTCTTCCTCAAGTCATTTTCAATGTTTGTAACTATCTGGGCAATCAAAGTTACTTTTATTTTCATCAGAAAATATAATTTTTTTCCATTTGTCATTCTAACACTTGGAATTTTTAGCCCATTTCAGAGTCTTTCTTCTTGATGATGCTTTAATAACTTTTGTATTTCCATTTCACAGATTTAATGTTATTTGAGTAAAATCTTTTCTTAACTGTAACAAAGAATTTTAGCAAAAAAAAAAAAAAAAAAAATTAAACAATTTTATGAGTTGAAAGGTTTTTTTCAATTTATAGCTGAAAATTTCTCAGCCATCTTGTGCTGTCAAAATCTTTTTTTTCCCACATAATTTTATTTTGTTTGAATCTTCTTTTTTAATTGTAGCATTGTGAATGACACTTTTAAAACACTTCATCAGCCTAGGAATTTCTGTGTGTGTTTCAGATTTACCAGTATATAACTCTATCTAACAACTTCACATAAATCATGAATTACACAATCAAAATCTACATCTTTGGTTATCAAATAAAACATGCATTTTATATTGATTCTGATGTGATGTATAACATCGTAATTTTCTCAGATGGTTTTATATCTTAACAGACATCCTATTTGTTTTTAGAAAAATGAGTAGATTTTAATCAAATGATTTAAGTAAGTTTTAAAGTTGTAATTAGTACAGAAAATGTTTTCATTGTCAATTTTAAATACACACACTAAAAATTGCATATTGTCTTCTTTAGAATGCACTAATTTGTTAATGGTTTTATAACTTCATAACACAGTAAAAATTATACAACATGCATACAATAAAAAATATATAATGAATATTTTAATTTTTAACATTTTCAAGTGGTTTACACTGAATATCAGCAACAAGATGATCTATATGGGGAGCATATGATTTGATTTTGGTAACATTTAAGACGCTTACTGTCCAGTCAGTTGAATACAGTTCATGAAAAATATTCCTTAATCTCAAGCAAACATTATTTGTCCAAATAGTCCATTCCACTTTTTTAGGTAAGGATAAATCTTTTTCATCGAAATGAGTCTTTGGTGAAGAATGTAAATTAGATGTCACATTACCATGTATATGTAAAATGCCACCACAGGGCTTTAATGCTTTACAAGCAGTTTCCCATCCTCTTTCAGATGAAGGAATGAGTCCAAGATTAACTCTATCAGCTACTTTTTGAGGACAAACCTAAAAAAAAGAAATTCATATTTAAGCACTGAATATAAGATGTATAATTTTGTGAATTGTAATGGGAGAAAATGCAGTAGCTTTCCCTTTCCCCCTGTGAATACAATTCATTTACATTTTTCTAAGTAGTCCTACATTTTCTGATAATCCAAATTCAACTTAGACATACGCTTCTCCATTTACTTTATATGATTAAAAATATTTTTAAACTAAAAGTAGCTTAAATACCCAGCTTATGCATACATTTTTATACTAAAAGTAATTTATACACAGAATTACCTATTTGAATGAGTCTGTTGTGAAGAAAAACAAATTTTATTGTGAGTGGCACTGCATAATGCCATCCTTATGCAACTGTGACATAACAGTCTCAGTCATCACATTTTGGTTAGACTTGAAGTGGAGAGATCATGAGCAAAATGAGCTTGGCAGCTTGCATTGTTTCTTACTCCTTAGTAAATATTTTTGCTAGTTAAAGTTAACTGAATTATTTCCAACAGCATCCAGCATTTGGAAGATGTAACCCATGAAATTTAGAATTGTTTTGTATGCAGCAATGGTTTATAAAACTTTTCTTCAATAAGCACCTTAATCAATGGCATAATGAAGAATATAAGGCCCACCCCAGCAAAATTAGGTTTTGCCTTCAATATTTTATAAATTAGTTAAATACGTACTTGGTGTTAGCCAGATTTTGGGACAACTAGAATCTTGACCCCCCCCCCCCATCCCTTATGATGCAGGAGTAGCGGAGGTGTATGTTATGCCACTGACTTTAGTCATAAATATAATGTATCCTATGATTTAAAATAAGTATAATACATATTAAGATTACAATGTTTCTAATTAGTGGCAAATTACAGATTTCATATTTTAACCAAATTTTCTTAATTCTTTTCATTGTTTTTTCTCAGTATTTTACAGAATTATTCAAAATTTTAAAACATATTACATGAATTTCAGTAAAATAATGAAATATTTCCTAAAGATGCTTTCCTTAAAATTTTTTTCACTGTAAAGACATTTTTTACAAGCATTAAGGTTGATTTATTTTGAGAAAATAAATAATGCAATTAAAATTTTTTTTTAAATAAAAAAATAATATTTTAACATACAGTTACTGTGAACCTCTCAACTTTTACACTCTATATTCATATAATGGATATATTTCTAAAGCAATTATTAAGAAGCATTAAAAAATTTTCATGAAAAAAAAAGTGGGGAACCTTACTGTAAGTCACACATGAAAGGAGAATAAATTAAAAATTATCAGTTTTAGTTTATTTTTCATAAACCCTAAAAAGTGAGAATATTCTATTCATCGACCCAGTTCTGGGATGGATTCACTCATATCATAAACTATCATTTCCTCAGATGATGTGTATCTTGTGTAGGTGTACTTTTCCTAGGTTTATGGAAATGCAATTTTTTACTGTGTGATTTTGGTTCCCCTTCCCTCTACTATTGTAATGGAGGAAGTTTTATTTACTGCTATATATTCATTTTATATTTGAATATATTTCAGCTCTTATGATGGATAAAATTTAAAAAATTTCACCGATTACTCAATTAGATTATTTAGAAAAATTGGAATCTGGAAGAGAGAGAAAATTAAGAATTAGCAATAAATTTGTAGCACTACAGAGTTAAAAAAGTAAACAAATTGATCGAGGTCAAGGGATCTATTTTGACCAATGAAATTGTAGACGAACAGTTGAGAAACCAGAAAAAATAGTGGCAAAATGAAGTTTTAAACCAGTGGTTTACTTTGACTTAACCACAGTTACTTAACTCTGGGTTTCATAGTCTGGTGCAATTAACGGTAAATACAGCCATTAAAGTGCATTTTTTTATTTGACTTTTTCTGTTGTGTTTCAAAGTCTGAAGTGTAGCAAATGCAAGAGAGAAAAATTGACTATTGGATGATAAGACAGCATTATCATGCACAGGAATAGATGGTTGAGTTTCAGTTAATAGAGTGGTAAATTTGGAAGATATTGAAGGTAAAAGGTGTGCTTGAATTGATGAGGATAATGAAATAAAGTAATGCAGACTGTTGCATATGCAAGCAGTAATATATGAGAATAATTAAAACATTTATGTTCTAGAATGCAATATGCATAAGAATGACCAGTGGAAGCACACCTATAACACATTTGTTTAGAAGTACTCATACCTTTGATATTTAAAACAATGAAGAGGAACTGGGATTTTCAGAGTGAGTGTTTGTTAATATTGCACTATAAAGCTGCAGAAGGACTATTTGCGATGCACCTAGCTATTTTGAACCATCATCAAGTGACAAGAGCATCACCTGAGCTGGTATCCCTTCTCCAAACTACCACACCATGTCAACTGGATAACTTTGAGCCTCAATAGATTGTTATAGATGTCTGTTAGCCCTCTACACAGTAGGTCTTCAGTGACACTAGGACTCGAGGTCAAGACACACAGGCCAAGAGTCCATGGCCATATAACCACTAGGTCCACCTAGGACAGGATAGGACAAAATTGTAAATAATCAGAAAATATAAGGCTTGATAATTTTATTTAAAATGTTAATATAAAATGCTTACTGGGAAATGTTTCTGAACCTCTTTAATGATAATTCATCTGACATTTATGGTATGGTATGGACTGACATCTATGGTATGGACTGACATCTATGGTATTGGTCCTTATGATAATAAACAACCAAGGATCTTCAAGGTCAGACTTAGAAATAATTCTGCAGCAGTATTCAGAGACTTACAAGAAATAAATATTGCATAAAAAAAAAGGTTTTAGAGAATAGAAAGGACTTTGTTAGACATTTCAATAAGAAAATAAAAAAATAATTTTTAAAAAAATGGTTTTAAATCAAAGTTTCCCCCCATTTTCTTTATTTCTATCAATATTTTGAAATCCTTTTGTAATGCAAATTGAGACTTTTATACAAGTAATAACCGTATTAAAAGTCTTGTGTACTTTATTGATTGAATATAATATTTACAGACAGAAAATTAAAATCCTTGCAAAGGCACATAAGTAATGGATCTGTGAGAGAAAAGAGGTATTCATCCTATTAACCAAAATATTAAACCTACATCCACCTTGAAATCCAAAATATACTTGTGAACTGACAACTGTTAGGCTTTGCATTTACCTAAAGGACACCTGGATAAACTGCAGCACAGCTTCAAGGAGAGAATCCACTGGGAAAACCCAAGGCTTCTCTTATATTTACAATGCTAACCCAAGAAAAATGTCTCTCTGGGGATTAAAGAAACTCTGCAGAGATTCATTACCAACAGACTGAAAAAGAAACGAGTTCACCCATCTACTATGAAGCAAGGGCCAAAGTGAACACAAAAGGAATCCCTCGAAGCCATTTACCTTCATACAGGATAAAACACAAATTGGTAAAAAAAAACAATTTTCAAGACCCCTAAGGATCGGAGCTCTTTATGAAGCCTTAAATTATTTTCATGAGAAAATTTGAAAGTAAGAACTTGTACATTTTACACATTGATAATATCATATCAGACATGAAAAATAAAGTGAAACACACAGAAAAATCAAAATGGAATACAGAATCCCCCCCCCCCCAAAAAGAAAAATGAAAAGAAAGAAATATTTTAAACCTCTTCAAATGATTGAATTATTATAACAATCACAACCAAAAATAATATTTAGGTTAAAAATCCATATCTTTTCACACATCACTTTACAAAAAGAGTACAAAAATAAAATATCAGACTATCTCAAAGAAAAAATTAAATTCAGTTCGTTAAATTGATTGTATTTTATGATATACCACAAGATTAAAAGAAAATAATAACAATATAAAGTGAAAAGTCATTACATTACTTTATAAAATACAAGTTCAAATAAAACAAACAATGTACTCCATTTAAATATTCTTCTAAAAGAAAATAATAATAAAGATAAATTGAAAATCTATAAGCTGTTTGAATTAATTTGAATTTGTTCAAAATAGAGGATAAAATATGACAAATTTTGATTGCTGAAGCTAGCAACATCCTCTAGCTGAAAGAGTCACACGATAGCCTCTGAACTAAATATTTTGTAGATGCATGAAGCTTTAAATTTTTTCTAAGGGTGAAATTTTAAAATGAGAACTCCCAAAATTTCCCACATTTGTAAACTACAGTAACTTTTGACACCCCCCCCCCCCAAAAAAAAGGTAAGAAAAAAATCACAAATAAAGCCTTGAAAAATATTCGAGGATAAACACACACACAAAATGAAGACTTGCAGTTTTATAAAGGAAATTTTATAACCTTCACTCCAAATACACACAATGCATCCTCCAGACACATGGGAAAAATGTTTCATGCAATTTTGAGAAACCACAAAGTTCTAAAGTTTTTAAGTTTCAATTAATTTTCGAAAAATCGTAAAACATAAGTTTTGAAAAATTGATTCTTTAAAAAACTCAGTTGAAGAAAGCAAAGCATGCATTTCCCTAGGACATTAACTCGATTGATCCCATTGGGAAAGACATACAGGGACCACGAAAACATATCAGAATTAACTTTTTCAAAAATCACAAAAAAACTGTTTTTATGCAGAAGTTTTTTTTTTAATTGTTTCCAGACAAAATGAATGGTCTATCCATTTTTACAATTATTTTTTTCTGACTTTAGTACACAGGGAAATATGTCAGTTTTAAAAAATGACCAAAATAATGGAAACCTTTCATTTCATGGAGTCCATGCATAATAGATGACATTACTGGAAAAGGTCACTCATTCATTTTGGCATTTATAATTCATATATCTATTTTATCTAATAGTAAATTCAGAATTTAAGTGGTCAGAATGGATTCCTTGGATTATTTTCTATATTTTGCTACTTTTGAAACGTTTATGTGTTCAAGGATTCATAGATAAGATAAACACAGACAAATTGGTTTACTCTAGAATTTTTATAGTGTAAATAACTATGTCAATAAATTGCACTTCACCTAACATTTTCCTGACATAAAAAAATTATCTGCAAATTATTTACGAACATAGAATTGCAACATATAAGTAATTAAAAAATTACAAGCTTCATAAGAGACATATAAAAGTTGAATAGTAGATTTTTCAGTAAAAATGGCAATTAAATTTTGGAAATAATTGATATTACTAAAACTTTCTGATGAACATATTGCAATACAAAACTATTTTATATTAATGAATATTAATACAAACTAACTTTAAAATTTGAATAAAACCTTATTAAAAATAATTATAAATAAAAACATTTTATTAGCATAATAAACTTATATTTATCAAAAATTCAAATTTATAAATAATTCTAATCATCAGAAGATAAACAGACAAAATAATTTCAATTTTAAAATATGATTTTAGGCTCAAGGCAATTAAAAAAAATAATACCTCTCTATTGTCCCCATAATAAATAATACACTGATCTTTGACCTTGTTCAGAGTTAAGTTTTTAGAAAGTGCCTCCACAGCATATGGATTCCATTCACATGCATGGACAAATGATGCTTTTGCATGAATAAGGAAAGGTAAAGTGAAATATCCAATGCCTGAAATAATTAAGTCAAATAAATTAGGAAAAAAAAACATCTTAATATTCAAAAAACTTAATATAATTTCAAATATTGTTGTATGTTTTTACAATTAGGTTACTAAAAACACAACTGTGTTTAAAATAAAATTCAATATAAATAATTTTTGAACAAAGAGGAAATACATAATAAAAATGCAAAGTATAAATAAAAATTACATGAATACACCTGATACGTTTAGATTGTATATACATTCAATATATTAAAAAATGCACGAAAAACATATTTGGATTAATAGTGAAAATTATTTCATGAGCTAATTATTATTATATATATATACCTAACTGTTATATAATTTTGATTAAATATAAATTAAAAAATAAATTTTCTTTTCATTTTACATAAGTTACGATGATGGATAAAAAAATATCAAGAAATTTTTTTTCTCATATCAACTTTTTACATTTTCAAAAACACTCCATACATTTTACAAACCAATGTTTATGTACCATATGCAGACTGATGTTTGAGTATGTATGATCTTTTCTTCTTTTATTATTTGTAATTCCTTAAATTAGAGCTTGTAAAAATGTTTTCCCCCTAAAATCTGCCTATCCAATTGATTTAATATCAAGAGTAAAAAGTTTTTTTTTTATATTAGATGCAAGTAAAGGCTAAGATAAAATTTATGTTTGAAAGTTAATAAATGGAGGTTGAATGAGTGGTCAACAACCAATCAGCATATAAATGTTGTATTTTACATCAAATTTTATTATAACATTTGTAAGAACCCCTTTCTAAATGTTGACATTTTTAATTTCTTTAAATATTTGTTAGTTAAATACTCTAAATATGAATATTTCACATTGCATTTCTTTCTTTTTATATGTTCCTATATATATATATATATATATTTCTCTTTTGGAATGAAAATTTATTTCACATAAAAGATGCATTTTTATAAGTTTCATGCTAAAAAGATTAAATACACAGAATGCAAATATTATAAAATTTTAATATGAATTTTTGTATAATGGGACTTGCATATTTTTGCAATCCCCTCACAACCCTATTGACAAAGTTTGGTGATTTTTTTACAGAAGAAGAATGTCGATTCCCAAAGTAAACATTTATTTCATGCATACACAATTGTACAGTTATATTTTAAGTTTAAATTACTTATTAAAAGTGGTATATTTTAACCAGGATCTATGATTTTTTTTTATAAGTGGAAGTTTCAATGCAACAGATTTAACTTGCATATCATACATAAACTGTACAGCTGTGATAAGAAACAGGAAATCTTAAAATCTACTTATCTTGGTAGATCTGCTCGCTTATTTTGAAACTTTTTATCCATTGCACAATTCACATTAAATTTCTTTTTTTTTACACACAAATACTCAACATATATAAATAAAAAAACAGAACAGTGGAAATTGGAACTTATATCCTATTTAGTGAAAAAACAATTATGCACAATATAATACAACGAATAGAAAATTTTTAATAAAATGAATTGAAGCTGTAAAGAAAATGCATTTCTATTAATTGATAGAATTATTCCTAAATTACTTATTTTTGAGAAATGTTTAAATGAACATTTCTCAAATGTGCTTAAATGCTTAAGATATTAATTAATGTAGATTTTTATAAATCTTTAAAATAAGTAAAGATCATTAAGATTGTTACTAAGATATTAAATCATTTTAAAATATCATAATTTAATAACAGTCATTTACACTAATATTTTCACTAATGAAAAAGTAGCTAACGAACTGGCTTTGTATTTTTCAAACGCCAGTAAAATTGAGGAAAATAAAACACCCTGTCAGCAAATTATTCTGTGATGCAAGAAAGTATAAGTGAGATGACTCAGTTTAATCGAGATCACAATGGTAATTCATTAATAGAAATAAATCACTGTGTATTGATTTTGTTTTGGCAAAATGATACAACATTTAGCTTAATATGCAAAATCATAACTATCCATTCTTAACGTTTCATGGAACTCTGGTAAATTACCAATTACATGAAAAACTTCCATTATAGTACCTATACTCAAATCAAACAAACTTGGCATGAAGTGTAAGAATTATGGACCAATTGCTCTTAGCAGCACTCTCGGCAAATTGATGGAATGCATTACACATTTTAGGATTACGAACTTCCTAATCGAAAAAAAGGCGATGAATTTTTATCAGACAGCTTATAGAAAACAACACTCTAGAGAGAACCAATTATTTTATTTTTGTCAGTCAGTTATAAAAGGTTTTCAAGAATGACTCTGAAGAAAGATTACTGCTGGCTTCCTTGATATGTCCTCTGCCTTTGATAGAGTGTGGATACAGATAACATTAGTACATCAATATGGCATTAGAGGAAAAGCTCTTATTTGGATAAATGACTACCCAAGAACAGGAAAGTGAATGTGCAATATAACAGATGTTTATCTAAGAACAGGAAAATCCCTACAGGTCTTCCTCAGGGATCAGTATTAAGCACCCTCCCTTTTCTGCTTTATGTAAATGATATCCATCCCAATATTAATAATGACACTAAGGTTGCCTGCTATACAGATGACATTGCAATTTTGACACTCTGGCAGGGAAATTAATATTTCAGGAACAAAGCTAGAACACTCTCTAAATGGAATTGTAAAGTGGACACAGAGTTTAAAATTAAAGATCAATGTTGAAAAGAAAACTATCTGTGTCTTTACAATTGATAGGAAGCACAGATCCCAGATGGATTCAAAGGTATATATTGAGGGTAAACTCATAGAGAGGACAACTTGCTCAAAATATCTGGGAATCATCCTAAAAGCTAAACCAAGATTTACCTAGCATGTTAAGACGTGCAGACAGGGTCTTGAAAAAAAATTAAAGACCAATAAAAGTCTTTGTGGTACAAACTGGGGAGCCAGTCCCAAGACTTTAAAGACAACGTATACTTCACTTACAAGATTAGTTATAGAATATGCCTCTCCCATCTGAGCACATTCTTCAAAGACCACCCTAGAGAAATTGGATAGTATTTAGGTAAGGGCTGCCAAGGTCATTGTTGGGGCAATGTCCTCTGCTAACAATTTAAAGGTCATAAAAGAGCGTGGCCTTGATAGCTTTCAGAAACGAAGATATACATCAAATTCACAAACAGGGCTAGAAGTTGTATATCAGAACATATTGCTAGAGGAACTTATGAAAATTATATTAGTAACACAAGGTTAAAAAGATCTTCTCTAATGCATTTTGATAGTGAAATTAAAAATACCCCTTAGCCTTGAACACAATAAATTTTCTATTTGTCAGTAACCTCTTTTCTCTGCTGGGCTTCCTAAGAACATCACAATTGTACAAGTCTATTAGAGCCAAGCACTAAGAGTGACTTCACTAATATCATCAAGGTAAAAGGGCTCAAGATTATAGATGAGTTTCAAAAGATGATTTTACATTTGCCTATATAGATGGTTTTTTTGATGAAACACTTTTGAATGGAAGTTCGAGGGTATTTATAACCACTCCAAGTGCTGGTGGCATTGCCTCTTGCTTCAGTTGTGAACTCTGGGTGATAACTGATGCTCCTGATTTATATGAGATTCCTTATTCTAGAACTGGTTAAAGGTCTTGTCATTTATTGAGACTCAAAAGCAGCTCTACAGGCAATTCTAAATGGAGGTTCACAGATTACTGAAGATATTTACTCTCACCTGTTTAAAATAAAATCTGCTTTTTTCAATGACTACCTGCACATATCGACATTACAGGCAATGAAAAAGCGCATAAACTGGCGAAAGAGTCAAGAAATCTCAATAATGACAAATTTGTCAATGTTACCTTATTAGACGCAAATGCTGTCACAAATTTCAAATTGAGAGAAGTCAATTCCTGTAACGCATCAACTGTCATATAAATGGAGACTGCCTTATAACACAGACTATTTCTAGGTTAAGAACAGGTCATTGCAGAGGAATGAAGATTGATAGGAATGGCAAAAAAACTTAAGTAATTGTCATCAGACTAATTTTTTTATTTTTGTTGTCAAATTTAATACAAATAGATTCCATGGTTCTTTAAAAATCTAAGATTGATAAAGTACAACTATGTACAAAAGGGAAAAAAATGCTATTGCAGAAATATTGCATGCATGATTCTGCCAACAATTACAAAATTTAATAAAAGATAGAATGAAATTTTTGTAAATAAATCAAATATTGTTTTACAATAATAAAGAGTAAATACCATTACAGATAGTTATTATATAAACTATGACATAGACACAATATTAATTTTAGATCCAAAGGCAGGCACAGTACAGTGTTTAAACATTACATAAATATGGTCTCAAAAATGCAGTTTAGAATTAACACTTCAGATGGATTATATAAAAACTCTAATATTAAGTATCATAAAATAAGAATTTTTTACGTTTTCAATTTATTTGTCCCCCACCCCTTTTTCTTCTTGAAATATTGTAATATGATTACAATGGGCTAAATTCCTGAAGATCATATGATAAATGCTATCACACATTCTCCATTGAATTAAAAACTGACAGACTTGTATTTATTGTTCTATTTGTTAAACTGAACTAAACTCAGTGCTGCAACAGCTTTTTGAAAGGCCAAGGCCTACTGTGTCCATCTTAGTTTTTGTGACCTTGGGCACTGAGGTGCATGAGCAGATGTTCCAATCAGGTGGTCTGTCTAATGCGACCCCCCCTCCCAAGTGTTTAGTTCCCAAGCAAGCTTGTTACTCATTTGTCGACCCACTGAAGGGATGAAAGGCTGAGTTGACCTTTCCCGGCCTGGAGTTTGAACCCCGGACCTGTAGCATGGAAGCGTGATATGCCACCACTCAACCACTGGGCTTCTTGTTCTATTTGTTAAATTTAAATAAAATTTCAAATTTGATATTCCGGGTAAATATGTTGAACTATTAAGATTCTTCAAAAAAGTTTTTCCAAAATTTAAAAAAACCTTATATTTTATGTGTGTTTTTAAATCATGTGCATTTTGTTTTACTATGTGCATTATTACTGTAGACAAATATGTACATTTTAAAAGAAAGTTTCTGAAAAAAGAAAAAGTTGACAATAGCAAAGCACATGGACTAATTGGCTGGAAACCAGTTATTGCATTTATTCTGTGACTATGATGTTATTTGAATTCAGCCCATTGGTTTATTTCATCAGTTATTTTCAATACAACAATTCAAAAGAATTTTTAAGTAATACAACAGAATGCCGAAAAATAGAGTATACATATATCATGGGTTTCATTTCTGCTGCATAATAATTTAGATTTAAAAGTTCAGTTATTGTGATAACACATAAAACACTTTTATTAAGAATAAAACTCATACCTGCATATAAATCCACAACTGTTTCACCTTCACATGAAAGTTCAGCTATGCGAAGTTTTTCTGATATGTTTCCAGCACTGAACATGCATTTAGTTATATCATAAGTATACCTAAAATTAAAAAAGTTATGGTACAAAAACTACACTTTAATACATTTTTTTTTGATAAAGTCAATATAAAAATTAGATACACTTATTTTCTTATTAAATTTTTCACTGTACAAATTGTTTTATTAATTATAGTAAAACCCTTATAATACACTTTTTTCAGGCAAATGCAAAATTTCTTAAATTTAAAAGGCTTTTTCCATAAATGTTAAAAGGCAAATCTATTTTTTGAAAATTATTAAATGAAAATCTCAAAAACATGTTTCTATTTATTTACAGAAGTAAAAATTAAAGAGAAAGCCTAAAGCTGATCATCAATACTTTGTTTGACAGTGATAGGCTATTAGAAATAGATTGGGAAAAAGTGTACAGACAACGAAAAACATCAGAAAATTTTGAAAGTATAGCAGAGATTGCAGTACAGAACAAAATTTAGAAACTATGGCATGAAATGGTATGTTTTTGTAATTTTCCTAAGCGAAAAAAGTAAAAGTTACTTATTTCTATCTGGTAAAGACTTCTACACATGTGTCCAAGTTGAGATTCATTTTTTCAATGGCCAACAGTGTCAATTGTGATAAAGGATATAGAATTTCTAAAGTAATTTTTTCATTTTTTTCAAGACTCTAAAAGACAACTCTGATGATGCTGAGGATTCAGGAACACTTATAAAACACCTTAAAGGCTCAAAGAGTTTCGAAAATGCATTCTGGCTGTGTGAATGCTTTCATGTTTTAATTCAAGTATTAACTTTAAATAAACAGATTATATCATTCTCTTTCCTAGAGAGCACATTTATTTCTGCAGATAACATATTATCAATCCCAAACAATTCCTTCACAGATGAATAAGCATCTTAGATAAGCAATAAATGCTTCTGTTTGACACAATAAAGTTTGTTAAGTTTTAGTTGAAATGTGATTTAATAATCTCAGTGAGGTGTCTAATAAAGGGCTGCAAAAAGTTCTTAAGTAAAAGTTTTAAGGTGAATCAAAATCAGGCTAAACATTTCCTCCATTAAGTTTCTGAAGAACTTTTCGCTTGTCTTAAAAAAACTTTCAGAACTTTTGTTTGCATTAGATAAAGATACCAAATGATAAAACAAAGGTAACCCTACTGTAATGTTAGCACCAAACTTGGTAGAAATTCAAAGCAATTTGGCCTGTAGTGTACCAATATCAAATTAGTACCAAAATGGATATGCTTAATATAAGAGCCCATAAAGATAGTACACATAAAACAATTTAATGTAGAGTTTATAACTGAAAATGTATCATATGGATTATTTTTTTAAATGATTTCTTTTAAATTATAAAATATTTTAAATATCAACAACATGATGATATAAATATATTTGCAGTGAGTTTGAAATTTTTAAAATAAATATAATACAAATATGACTGATGTACTTATATAAAACAAAATATGGTATTTACATATTAGCATCACAACAGCAAAATTTGTACCATGGGAATCACGCCATGATATCAAAACAACAAAGGTTTGTACGTGTTTTATTTGAAGAAAAACGATTCTCACTGCGCAATTTTGGCTGAAGTGATGCTAATACATATAAGTACCCAAAATATTCAAACTGAATGTCTAAGTCAGTGGCATAACGTACACTACTGCATCGCGGGCGGCCCAGGGTTCAAATGGGCACAAAGCCTGACTGCCACCAAGTCCCTACCCTTTGTAAAATCCTGCAAAGTCGGTTTAGGGCCCTAAACCTGACTTTGCAGGGAGGCCCAAATGTTCTCTGTTACACCACTGGTTTAAGTATATGTATAAATTTGATGCAATATATGTACCTACACATAAATTATATGCATTATCTTCCCTTTACATTAATGTTTCAATGTTACAACAGTAGTAAAACTTATAATGAATAAAATTATATTAAGAATGAGTTACAAATAAACTACAGAACAGATCTTTCAAAAAATTATTATTGCTTGTATAGTTTACAGACAACAGGATTGTACTTCCTAGACAATTTAACACAATTTCTTTTTAAAAAATGCATCCTTTAGTTTTAATATTGGAAAGTCACCAAAATTATTCAGAAAGTAAATATCAAACTTACTTAATTTTATTATCAATATGCAACACCCATCCATCTGAACCTTTCAAAATTTCAATACAAGGACTCCTAAAATCATCATCATTTATTGTATATTTCCTAGCAACTCTTTTGCATTTCAAAGCCAATGAAACAATTTCCCACAATCTGTCACCTGAAATAGGATGGTAGAGTTAGTTCCATTAGTGTGGTGGTAGTAAAAAATAAATGTAAGCACTACAAAGAAGGGCGCAAACTGTAGTATGTAAAATTAATTTATAAATAAAATGCTAAAAATTTCATAATTTGATTTTCATTTTTTTGTAAATAAACTTAGGAGGGCAACAGACAGCCCAGATTGAGAATTTCCAAATGATAAAGAATTTGCCATTCAGTTATTTTAAGATAAAGAAATCATTCATATCAATAACAAATATTTTCAGGAATTTTGATAAATATTTACAATATTGTGTTGTCTATTTAGACTGACTTTTATCTTTTTAGTTAGTTAGATTTATATGCAAGCCTGATAAAATTACCTTGTTAAGATATACCTTGGTAGAGCATCACACTACTACACCACAGGTCCGAGATTCAAACCCCGGGCTGGGCAAGGTCGACTCAGCCTTTCATTCTCTCAGAGGGTCGATACATGAGAATGAAGTTTGCTTGAGAACTTAACACTGGGGGTTTGTGTCAGACTGACCACCTGATCAGAACATCTGCTCATGCACCTCAGGGCCCAAGGTCACATATACTGAGATGGGCACAGTAGGGCTTGACCCTCATGGGCTGTTACACCACTGAGTTAAGTTAAAATACACTTTTTTACAGGTATATTTTCTACTTTAACTTTTTGAATCATGTTAAATATTCTTCTTAGCAACAAAGAGTGCAATATGCTAATGGAATATGCGGTACTTACATATTATCGCAATAATCGAGATAACTTAACAAGTTGGCAACTTCAAATTTGTACGCTCTGAATTGGAAATCATGTGCTTCGTTTCATATAATGTCAGCAATAGATTGTGATAATACGCAAGTGTTGAATATGCCATAAAAACAGCAAATATAAATATGAATTACAGCAAAAATATATAAGTAAAAAACAACTTGTAAAAAAAATAAGGTTTGAAACTGAAAGATGACTGATTGATTTCTAAAAATTATTAGAACATTTAAGGGTATACTTCAGCATTATCACAACTTATTGGTGACATTACATGAAACAAAGCACATGGATGCCAATTCAGCGCGTACAGCACATAGGAAATTAGGGTTGCCAACTTATTAAAAGATTTGGCGATTGTTATAATACTATGCAAGTACCCCCCCCCCATTTAATGACATAAATAAGAACTTCAAAAAACTTTAAGAATAAATAAAAATCAAAAACTGTTTTCTTTTTTTGATATTTTCATTGTTTAGATCTAAAATTCTTTTCCATTTTTATAACAGGTACTTATGTATAATTGCAATAATCGCCAACTCTATTAAAAACTTTCCAAGTGGGCTACCCTTTTTTCCCTACATGTCCTACACACTGCACCGGTAACTATGTGCTTCGTTTCATATAATGTCGCCAATAGGTTGTGATAGTACGTAAGTACCTAATAACGCAACAAAATCACAAGCCGATTTTGATAATCATTTACGAGCCTTTTAGCCAAAGTAATACATAAGTACTTTTTAAAATGTAAGACATATGAATATTCAATATATATATATATATTGGTTTTCGAATTTGAACGCAATATTTACTTTAGCAATGACTGCAATTCAATTCAAAAGCATAAATCTCTCACTCCACTTAAAATTGATATATTTTCAAGAATTCTTCTTTTAAGGTTGAATGGATTCAATTTTAATGTTGAACTATTTGAAAATTTTAAAAAATGTATGTTTAATTATAGGTAGAAACGTTGAATTTAATTACCCAGAAGAGACCACATTTTATTTTGGAAACTGGATGCGGGCAGAAGAATTAGGTCCCCATGTTTTTCCCATTTTGCAGGAATGTCATCAAGAAGCTTTTTGTCTAGTTTTAATTCTTCAAGAATTTGAGATACATGACTTTTCAAAAACATATAAGGACTTAAACACCTTCGCTTTCCTTGTGTTTTTGTCATTTTGATGCATACAAATGCAAATAAACAAAATAAAAATTTTAAATTTTATATAATGCAAAAAGATTAACATAATTTATATATTTTCCAACTTTAATTTTACAGAAAGAAAAAATTACTACTTGACAATTATATGAAAACATTATTTAAAATAGCTATTCAATTTTCGTAGCAGACGACAATTTTACTTCTTTTTCAAAAACTAATGCTTGTCTTCACTTCGCAAAATATTTTTTAAGGGTAAAAATTATTATTTCCTTTAGAATTTTTTAAGGTGGTAAGAGTTAATAAGTGTTACAGGATGATATTGAAGTGATTTTAATTAAAAAATAAGTTGCATTCAACTGTAGTTCAGATTTTTAAAAAGAATTAGGAATAAAGAGCCTTTCAGGAATTTGAAATAATATCGATTAATCGAAAACCTCAAAGTTTTGTTTGTTGTTCGCATATCGGTACCAGGCGACTGACATTTGAAATATTGTAAATATTATATTAAAAGCATAATATTTTTTCTAAAATGTCCCAATTACAAAGTTTCAGGAAGCAAGTGTTGCAACTTCGACAAGAAGCTAATATAAATCGGATATCAGTTTCACAGGCTTGTGAAGAGTAAGTGTAATTTAATGAATTTAAACGCGCTTTCTAAGGCGGGGCTAATTTTGTTTTTATATGTACTATGAATTCCGTGTTAGTTTTTAATCGCATTTTAGAATCATGCAAAAAATTTGTTTTCAAAATTGCCTTTCAAAGTTTGTCCCCCCCCCCAAGTTTTGTATTTTCCAAGTGTGTGAAGAAATCACTAAATGTAAGATTAATGTTTTTCAAGTATTCTTTTTAAGAAATTCGAAATTAAGAAACAAAGTATTAGATAAGCTTATACATTCTATTTTAAATTAAGATTTTGATCGTGTTTTGAAGAAATTGCTGTTTGTTTGTTCAGTGTACAAAAGTCTAAACTAATTGTCAAAATTTTTTCTATTGTACACTATTCTATTGTGTTTTTTTATTGTATTTTTCTATTTTACTTATATTATAGTTTATTAGTTATAAACAGATATCACATTCCCAAATACTTTTTCTGCTTTTGTAACAGTAATTTTTGTATTCGTAAGAAATATCTATTTTTATAATTCTGAAGAATGTTTTTAATCAGCTTTAAATAAACTTGCATTTCGTAATGTGTTCCTATTAAAATATTCTAAGATTATCTTGCAAAGTTCCCATTGTAAAAATTTTTTACGAATTTACTTAAAAATTGGGAACTGTGATAAAAAAAAAGATTACGGAACAGATTACATGTTGGTCATGATTTCTGAACTGTAGATTAAAAATGTACTTTTTAATATGAATGAAATATTTCATAGTTTATGTATGAATTGCTTAACATTGATTATATCATAAAGTTGAAGGAAGAAAAGGGGCAGGAGAATACTGGCTAAGTAAAAGTATATTTTTCTAAAGTAATTAAATTAATTTGGATAAAATTTGTTATAATTATTTCCCATATAAATTTAACTGAAAATAAAGAGAGATATTATTTCTTGATAAAATTTAAAGCTATTTGGAACATTTCTGTTTTTGAAAATAGTGAGCAAGATTTTATTTTTTTCTGTCCGTGATCATAAAAATAAATCATTTGAAATTTTTGATTTAATATTTTTGTCCCATTACAAAGTCCAGTATTTAAAAATTGGTATTTTAATGTATAATTGGTATTCTAATGTTTGTATTTTTTGTTTATTTTTAGTTTAATTAATAATTCCAGCTTTCTTTTAATGACTTATTTTTAAAAACTTATTTTCTAAATGATAATTCTTATCTGCGGTTATGACTTTTTTTAACCTGTTTGATCTGAATAATAATTTAGCTTGTTATAATGAATGATTCTTTACCCTGCATCTTATTTTAATCAGTACCATTATGTACCTATCTTTGTGAAAACTTAGTAATGGTTCATCTAGCATAAACATTATCTTTAAAGTGTCATAAATTATTTCCTTGAGTTATGACTATGTTTCAAGTTCTATGAAGCACATTTATATTTAAAGATGGTAGAAATATCGATTTGTATGCATATATATATTTTATGAATATCTTATTAATAAATAAGATAATATACAATACTGTTAAAAATATTAATACCATCGTATTGTGCTGTGTTTTCTAATAATGCAAATGTTCATCAATAGTTTTTTAGAAAGATCCATTCGCTTAAAAAAATACAAAGTCCAATAATTTTAATATATGGATGCATATGATGATAAAGGGAGTATTTCCAGCTTTTATGTAAAAAATATCTTTGCTTTAAAATATAGATTACTATGCCCTTTGGTAAAGTTGGCGAACAGAAGAGGTTTCTGATCAGGGGTGTAGCTACTGCCATATCAAGGAAACGGGACCCCAACATGTGCAAGCAAAATGTCCTAAACAATTAGAAGGGCCCCATGAAATTTTGAGACTGGGCCCACTCAGGACTTGCTTTGCCAGTGTTACTGATATATTTATATTTATCAGTAGTTGTTTGCAATTAGCAAATTCTGGACAAAACAATATCAAGGAGAAATGCAAATGCATTGGTTTTAAAATTTTAAATCATGGATTGAAACAAAAAAATAACAGATTAAGATGTAGAAATTAGATTTGGGAGAGAAGGAGGGTAAATCCTCTTGATAGTGTCGAGAAACAGCAAAAACAATTTGTTCAAATTGGTGGATTTATGCATTTTTTCTCCACTTGAGCTCTGCAAAGTAAGAATTGAATTGATTTTCACATCTGTGGGCTATATGTAGCATTTTTTTTATTGAGCTTCACAAATTCTTGATGGAGTTTGTGTGAACCGTAGTTTGGAGATCCTTAAATGAAGCACAGTCATTGACAGAAAGATGATCGTAAACCTACCAGGAATCTGATATCATAATTGAATCCTCTTTTAAATTTTCTTAGATGGAATTGAGTATAGTTTCTTTCAAACTAACCTAAATTACATGAAAAAATACCTACCAGAGTCTCTGTCAACCCTTCTTAACAGAATTGAGTATAGTTTCTTTCAAACTAACCTAAATTACATGAAAAAATACCTACCAGAGTCTCTGTCAACCCTTCTTAACACCTAGGTTCCATTCAATCTTTTGCCTCTATTATACTTCTACTTACCAAACATGCTTTCTTCAGTCTCTACAATCACATTAGGACCTCCAAATGCAGAATTTTCAAACACATTCTACAAAAACTCATTGAATCTGACAATTTTCATTGAAAATTTTGAAGTAAATGAAGTCATTGTTTGACTTTCATACCCACATATTTGTCATCAAAATGTGAAGCATACTTATGTAGCTTTCCTCAAACAAGCTATTCTTTTATAATACCTTCTAGTGCACATTCATTACTTTATTGTGCCGTTCCCAAACATATCCTGTAGTTCCTCCTTTATTTTTCAACTAAACATTGCATTTTTGCAAGTCATACATTTGACATATGCAGCAATCAATCCTTTATCCATACATCATCACAGCCATTTTTTCTTTTTGCCCCATCTCGTGAAAAAAAAACCCCTAATTCATATTTCTCAGGATAATTTGAAGAAACAAGCTGAAAAACAAAGAATAAAATATCAGTAATTAGCAGAAACATCCAAAAACGTAATAGTTTTTCGAAAAGGAAATGATAAATCTAAAAACATGTCTTAAAAAAATATCGGCCAATTTTTTAAATTACGAATTGCAAACAAGTGCAGAGAACATGCAACCATCTCAGAGTAAGACCGCATTTCAAAGTATAAATGTTACCAAAGCAAACAATCTGCCAAATTAAAATCTTTATCTCATCATGAAATAAATATGAAAAATATCAAAAGGCAAACTAATATTCACTCCAGTCACATTTGCATGTTTGATGGATAGCTCTCTGTCTAGTATGTTACAAAAAATAAATCCAACTGGATTTTCTTGTATAAATATAAATTTTTAAGAAAAATACCAGATTTTGTAATACATTTAATTTTTTCACATTTTTTATTTAAATTTATTTTATTACTTTTTATGTATATATATTTTGTTTTGTAGTTTGATAAAATTCTGCAATGAAAACCAAAAATCAGATGTCCTTGTGTATGGCATATCTCAGTCAGAAAATCCTTTCAAGGAAAATAAAGGATGTGTCATTTTATGAGAATTCAGGAAGATGACTGCACACAAAAAAATATCATCAAAATCGGCATATTTGTGAGAAATATTATTTCTACAGTTGTATTGCTTATGTATTAAGTTTTTATTTCTAAAGACAATAGATATTTATTTGTGTATTTTGTAACCTGTGAAAAGTGCCTTTATGAAAGAGTTTTCATCATTGTTCATTTCATTTTTCTTTGTTTACTATTGATTTTAAAAGAAAAATATGAAAGAAAGTAAAATAAATATTTTGGCTGCAAAAATAATTTCCTTGAGACCAATAAAATTTTTAAGATAACTATTTGTTTTATTTATCTTTGAAATATTTGATTTTTATTACATTTTGTTTCATTTATCTTTGAAATATTTGATTTTTGTTACATTTTATGTAGATCAAATTCTAAAAAATTAATTAGGAAGGGAGGGGGGATTTATTTTAAAGGGACAAACAAATTTCTAAATATCAATTTTATTCATATAATTTATGTGGGACGGCGTCTAGGGGAAGGTTCGATTTTAATGTTAAAATAACTTAATTTATTAATAACACAACTAAAACATTTACTATTTACAAGGGGTTTTAAATAATTCGAGATAGCACCATACTTATTCCGAAAACACGTACTCTTTCTCAAGACAACGGAGAGAGCGATTTCCTCTGACCTGCCTTCGTTCAAGCTTTGGTGCAACTCTCAGTTTTTCTCTTCCGCCCCCTTTATAAATACATGACCTCATCGTATCGCGCAGCTAAAACTCACGTGGTTTCGATTAGTGGTGCCATCTCTTACAATAAAAATCAAAAGTAGTAAAAGAAAACTTGCACTCCTTTCCTACATTTATAAAAGCTCGTGTTAGAAAGACGAAATATATTTCTTTCACGTGAAGTAATTATTCTGTAAATCATGATTTAAAATATTTTTTATAGATTTTTAAATCTTGCATTTTGAGAGTATATTACAGGCTGATACTGTTGCATATAAAAATGTATTCTTGCTTTATTTTTCAGAATTTATCCTCAGATATATTGAACACAACAGTTTTGATTTACCTATTTTTCATGTAGAATGTTATGAAAATTTAGCTTGGATGTGAATGATAAAAATATTTGAGATTTTACTTTTATTTTACATGTCTGTATGAAACACTTCAACAAAAATTTAATTTTTTTTGGTGATAAAATATACATTTCTGATTTAATTATTAGTTTTGAAATAAATATTTCTCAATTCACAAATTCTATACAAGATTTACTATATTCTAAACCAAAGAGATTCAATGAAATATCAGAATTCATTATTTGTGTTGGATTAAGTTTATACTTAAGTTTTTCAAATTCTATTTTTTTGCATAAATTTATTCAAAATTTTTTTAATTGGTTGTATAAAATTCTTTAATAGTATTCACATACATACACATGTATTTTATAGATTATTACTTTTCTTAATGTATAAATAATTTTTCTATGTCAGGTCATATCTGGAAATCGTAAATATAATTTTGTTAAACACTTTTTTTTGTTTTGTTGACTTAAATTTTTTATCTTAAAGGGAAGATTTTACTTCCAAGTACTTTAATGAAAGGCATTAGCTTATGTTCAACATAGTTATAAGTAAAAAAAATAAACATTTTAATATTTACTGTAGAAAATTGAGTCATCACCTTTATTAATATTGTAAGCACTACTAAGTTTTTGAACAAGAGTTTAATACCTTTAAAAGTCTAAAATTGTGGCACAGAAGTAATGAATTAGTTAACATCTGTGTTGTGTGTGTTATATAGGTAATCATAGTTTTAATTATCTGAACAAAAAAAAAATACCCTCAACTGTGAACTACATATGTTCCTGGTTATGAAGGTTAACATTTTTCATTACATATTAAATACAGATTTCCTTACACAAAATTAGTAGTAACTTCGGAAAATCAAATTTAAAGAATAACATACTTTAATACTTAAGATTTTTGAAGATATGTTTTAAAGCGTTATGTATACATAATATATAATCCTCTTTTCACATTCATTTTAAGAAATAAAGTTTTTAAACTTGGATCCTCTGTACTTCAAAGACTTAAAATTAGATATTTAAACATGTCTTGTTTTTCTACCAATAGATACAAAATTTGAGAGTTATTTTCATAACAGAAAATGCGGATTTTAAATTTCATGGCTATATGTATCTATTAAAACAGTTTTTCAAAATTCTGTATTCACAATATTAATGGAAAAAGCAAAACTTTCTGTCAAAATTTTAAGAGCATGGAACAAATTTATCTTTATGAATTCATGATACTAACGATATATAAAAAGTATGTTCACCATCATCACAGTCAAGTAAATTTAATTTTCAAACTGAGAACTTAATATATGTCTTTTTATGTATATTGAACAGATTAATAATCTTACAGGGTATCTTAAATAACTAGTGGCATACAGTTTACTTTTGCAAGAGGGGTTTGCATTTTAAACAATGTACATGAAAGTGCCATAATCTTTATGCTAAAAATTAAATCTTTTGGTGTATGAGAGGGGCTCAAACCCCATCCTTAGGTATGCCATTCTTTAAAGCAATATATATTTAATGAAACTAGAATAAAGCACATAGATATATATCAAACAAGTTGATAGTTACAAAAAAAAACACACATTAAATGAAAAAATAATTTTATTTTCCACCAAAATATTGTTTACACAACAGTATTTAAAGTATTTGGCAACATTCTGCACTGTACAAAGCATTTTTTTTTATTTTGCTGTACAAAGATTTCCATAAACAATAGCAGTATTGAAATGTATAGAAAAAATAAATGCAATGAATTCAATAACCTGAGGCAAATGTTAATGTGAATCCATATTTAAGCTACATTTTGGGCAATATTAGATTAAGATATGTTCTGTTTATCTTTCACACTGAAGTAATACTCTATTGTATTCAAATATCATTTGTACATAATAGAATATTACTTCAGTGTGAAAAATAAACAGAAAATAAGTTTTCAAAGGTTTACTATTCCTTTATGTTTATTTTAGATTTTTACTTGATTTAACAATGTATTTAAAACACACAAGACTTCAAACCATTGACATTTCAATTTACAATACAATTAAAAAAGCAAAAGATCTTCACAATTTAACAATGACTTAAAAATGAGATACAAATATTACAGAAAAAATGTTCATGAAAGATAAACTACAACTTAAATTATTTACATGCAATATTGCTTTGATTCATTCACCTTCCATCTGGTAATATTTGTCGAGGTGCACCATATGGGGTCATTCCACGTTGTGATGCACCTTGATTGGATCCAGATTGCAGTCCTATAATAGTTTTACCCATTTCCAATTTTTCTTTAGAGAATAACCTCTTGTTTTCATCAGCAACTTTGACGCCAATGGTTGGACCCTGAAAGCCTTTTTTCTTAGCCTAAAAAAATAAATAAAAGTCAAAACAGTTTTTTCCCTTCTTTTAAATTTAATATACCTTTAACCACATTTTTACTTTGAGAAACTCAAATTGATCAACCTGTAAAATTATTGGATTCAAGATTTCCTATGGAAAAAAATACCAGGTTTATTTGAAAATATTAATATTAAATTTTTTTGGCATAACGTGTTTATTGGTATGCATGCTATTTATCTCAGGATTCTATTTATTAATCCTTAAGAACCCTAATTAACTTCATGAAACTTTTTAAAAAGTCATGCACTATAAATAAAAATGATAGGGTTTAAAAAAATGATAATAAGTTTTTTTTACTAACATAACTTAATTGAATACAATTTATTAATTTTGAGAAAAGCTTTTCTACGATATATAGTAATACCTTGACTAATGCAAATTTCAAATCTTGTAGAATCGTCTTTTGTTTGAGCGTTACACAACTCGATTACTCACTCTCCGGTTCCTGTTTAGCTAATGTACATGTTTGGACGTACTGCATGGAATTAACACTCAGCCATTAATTTATTTGGTAATGTGATAGAAGAAGTTGCAAACAAATTTAAAAGTGGATAGTGATCATATTCAAGAACTGCCGGATTCCCACAATCAGGAGCTGAAAATCCATAAGCTCACAGAAATGCATGAGCAAGACATAGAAGAGTCTTTAGAACCAGTTTAATAAGAAGATTGAGTGACGGAATATGACAGAAGGCCTCAGATTAATTGAAAAAAGGTTACAAATTTTAGTTAGTGTATTTTTTTAACAAAACAAGGAATAAAAAAATATTAGCGCCCTACAAGGACATTTTGCAGGAGAAAAAAAAATTCTTTGAGCCATTCAATATATATATTTTATTGATTTCATAAAACCTTCTACATCAAATTAACTTCAGTTTGTGATTTTGTAATCTAAGATTTTTATTAAGCATCTTTTTTTTCTAAATTATTTTCTTTCATCTCCAACCCCAGCTAAAAATAATTTGCATGAGAAATTATACCCCAACTTACGCGATTATCATTCAGTCCCACATATCTGTAAATTTGGGATATTACTGTATACCAAAATGAAAACATTTCATCTTTAAGATTAACACTTAGCCATTTACAGTTAAAAATTGATTGAATTATAATAGCAGTATGTGTTAGCCTGTTGACTACTAACATTGATAAAATGATTGGTGATTGCCAAATGAAAGGAATAATTTCAACAGAATTCAATAGCAACAACTAATGCATTATTTTATGTAAGTCATACTATTTTGCTATATTTTTTTATTTGGGAAAATAGTCAATAGTGTAATACATAACACTGTTAGTTTTAGATTGCTGTAAAAAAATAAGACTGAATAATTTAAAATTATAGCTCACAGTTTTCTTTTAGAACTGTTTAGAAATGTTCAGCTGAGTTGATCAGTTTTGCTACAAGTCTTAACTGTAACAAAATAGTGTTTAGATAAAAAGTGTGCAGATCTAAGTCTTATGCTTTCTTCCATTCACAATAGTTATATGCAAGAAAGAATATGATTTGAATTACATAATTATTTAATTAACATAAAAATTTACATAGAAATATTTTTAAAATTATTATGTTTTTATAAAGTTGAAAGAGAAAACGCAATTTCTGGATTAGGTGTTTCAAAGAAGATAAATATACAGGCAATAGAGGAATAAAATAATTCATATGTGAATATTAATGTTAGTTCTTTAAATTTCAAAATGTTTAAATCTCAAGGGGTAAAAATCATAAGAATTTCTTGTTTGTTTTTGAATAAATTAAGTTTTTATAACAATTGTACTTCTGTAATAAGGAACACAATTTGAACAGGAGGCAATTAAAAAGGCATTAATTCTTAAGGGGTGAATTTTTTAAAGAATTATATTGAGAAATAGTATAAAATAAATGTATAACACAATTCAAAAATATTTTTTTTATTAACTTGAATTAATTTAAGGGAAGAAGTCTGAACTTCATTTAAAATAAAATTTTATAATTTGAGATAGTAGGGGGGGGGGGGATTAATGCTACAATGCAAAGAAAAAAAATGTTTTCAATTATTTTTTCAGTAATTCATCTAGTTCATTAAAAAAAAATTAAATACAAGAGCTTTTCTATTAAAAGTAATTTTTTTATTACTAGAAATTCAACATAATATTGTGCCATATAAAAACGTTTTAGAAAATTTTAACTTACAAGTTATAATAAAATATTTAATTTACTTACCATTCCACCTAATGCAAAAATGCAGTTGACTACCTGAAAGTAAACATATTTCAAAGGTTCAGTTATTTTTCCATAACCAATATTAGGTATAATAAAATATAAAATTCAGATGAATTCATAAACTTACAGTGTATAAATTTTTCTTTTCATACAAATCATTCACTTGAAATAAATCATGTCTTTTTAAACCATATTGTTCACAACCCTTCAAAAACATCTCTAGATTTTCTCTCTATAGGAAAAAGGGAGGAAATTATATAAGGTATAGAAAAGATGTCATAGTACAAAAAATTTAATTTTTTAACAATCTCCATAAATTTAATAATAATGTCTGATTAAGTGATGCATGTAATGAAAATTACTGATTTCAAATAATCATTACTAATTAACATTTATTTAGAAATATAATAAACTAAATGAAGAATTATGATAAATGAACTTTATTTAAATTAGTCTGTTATAAAAGGTTACAATTTTTTTAAAAAAGATAGATAAAACATTGAAGATTATAACAACAAAAAATACGTTAAATTAAAAAATATTGAATATTTATACGTAAATTTATTATTAAAAATTTCATGTAAAAAAAATAAACATAGATCTTTTTTTCTGGACAATTTTGAAACTTTGAGTACACAAACTATTATTTAGTAACATAATATAATCTGATTTCTTATTAATGTTGCACTCTAAAACAATGTGTGGGCATTTGGTAAAGAACCTAAGTTAAAGATGACACCTGAGCTGTGACATCCCACTCTCCGAACTTCCACACAAAACCAATGTGAGGACTTTGAGAGCCTTGACAAATTAAGTATACCTAAATATTAGAGTTTTCAGTAGCACTAGAACTTACAACTTGATGGCCATGAGTTCATGACCACTGAATTACCACTGCCAGTAGCTCACACAAAAATTTTTCATGGGGGGAGTCCATGGTCGAAAATCCCCCAACTCGTATCATACCTCAAGACAACACCAACTGATTCTTCTGATTTTGTAAGCAAAAAACAGTAAAAAATAAATTATTGAATCAATAATTAACATTCATTGATAAAATAAATTGTTAATTACAAATCCTTTTTTAACTTTATGTTATATATATGATTATCATCAATCGAAAAAAACTGAAGGGCTTTGGGGGTGTCTGGACCCTAAGGACACCCTCCTTGTGTGCGCCACTGACCACTGCAATTTAATAACATTAAATATTACCTCTTTAGACTTTGTTTTTAATACGAAATTTGTATTTTAATTCAATATGATTGATATTCTTATACCTTCAATTTAACTAGTTTTGAGTAATACCTGTATTTAGAATAAGTTAATATTTTTGTATATGATTCTTTATAATTTACATTCAGTATCAAAATGAATAATTTTGTGAAATCTAGTAGTGTAAGTAATAATGAAGAGTCATAAAAAAATCCCTGAAATGTTTATGTTCTTCCATTTTATAACTGCTATTGAATTTGAATTTTCTAATAGTTTTCTATTACAGAATTTACCCCATTCAAGAAAAAAACCACCTATCCAGAAACAATCACCATCAGAGAGAAATATCACATCCATGCCAAAAGAATTTCAAATGTCAATGTTTGATAATAGCACATACTCAGTTTGTAATAAAATTTAATGTAAAATGTGTACACATATACATTTTTTGCTGATCTTTGACCTGAATTACTCTAAATTACACAGTTAATTCAGATATTGCAATTGTTAATATTAACAAGTTTTAAATTGCCACACAGTTAATTTTTTAAAAAAATCCTACATTTTTAACTTTGTGCACAAAAATTGTGTCAAGCCATTTCAAACTAAATATTTTTTAAAAAAAAGATTAAAAAACTTTTTTTTAAGACAGAGTTAATTTAACAATTTTTAATACACTTATGTATACTGACCAGAGAGGAATATTTTTTAAGAAATTTAAATTACCTCCTTAAATGGAGCTTTCATAGTATTTATTTTTGACACTGATCCTGGTAAAAGTTGATTTATTAATCTGTAAAATAAATACATAATAGATCAGAATGGAATACTTGCAATGCTATGAATACATGATTTAATATTTCAAAATAAAACAATGGATAACATTTAAATAAATTTCTTTTTTTAAAAAAAAATTGAAAATATAGTTACACACAAAATACGAACATTTTAATATAAATCATTTCCAAGTAACTCATAAAATAAACTGCAATTTTAAGCTAAAAAAAGTTAAGATAGAATTTACTTCATTAATTTAAATGTTAAATACAATAAATAATACAATTCACTTTGATGTAAAAATGCTTTTACCATATACTGGAAAAAATTCAGTAAAATACTTTAATAAACTTGCAAGAGAAAATAACTTTCATACCATAAAAATTAATAAGCACTTTTTCAATAAAATATTAAATTTTTAGTTGCTTTTAAAAGTAAAACAGGAATAAAAATTAAAAGCAAATGTAAAACTTACGTGCATAATGCTATTCCATCTTTCAAAACATTTGCAAAATCAATCTGGTCTTGTATACCTTTATCTGAGCCTGGTGGATCAAGATTTAGTTTTGTTACATCTCTTATCCACTCCAAAGCTACAAGAGCTTGATTTAAATTAAACTTTGCTTGAGCCTTAAAGAAAATTCATTTTTTAATTATAAACCAACAAACATTTTAAATCTTATAACAGAAATTATCTGCATTAATAGAATTGCATAGATTAGAAACAGAGTGCTTAATATCTATACACTTGCATACACATTTAAATTTTACTTCAAAGATTACTTATTTTATGCTAATATTTCATTTATTAAATTCAATATAAATCATTATCATTTGATAATTTGGAATATCTAAAAATACATTTATATTTGTACTAATAAATTGCAGAAATAAAGAAATTTAGAAATAGAATTGTAAAAATCTGGTCCCCCCCTCAATTTTTGGTACTTGCAAATTAATTGCATACCATCGGCAGACCTTTAGAAATTTTCAACACATTTTTTATTTTTACTCTAGATGAAATATGTAGTCATCAATTGTAAAACCTTTGGTGATATATCATTGGAATGCTGTTAATACAAAAGTACCCAAATTTATTGTAAAATAATCACAGTACTTGCATATTACTGCAACCGTATTGGTGACATTATATGTAACAAAGCACATAGTTGCCAATTCAGCATGGACAACACATGAGAAATAAGATTTGCCAACTAGGCGAGTTATTAAGCTTTGGCATTGTTGCAACACACAATACGTAAGTACCAAAATCACAAATTAATTTTAAATTTCCAGAAATTCCTCAGTAAAAAAAAAAAAAATTAGGCAAAAATTTCATTTTTTTTTCATGCTAATTGATACTTACATTACTTTTTAATACAAATAGAAAAGATTTGTAATCAATACTTTTTAAACTAACATTAGATTAAAAGAGATTTTTAAAACTAAAATAAATTACTCTTAAATATCCCTTATTAAATTATTCATTCCAATGAATATAATATTAAATAAGAATAAAAATACCATATGATAGAGAATTTTTTCTTTCTAAAAGTTCAATTAAAGAACACAATATATGTACTCAGTATTTAAGTAATGGAATTTTTTAAAACAAATTGTTTAAAAAAAATTTTTTAAAGCAAAATGTTAAGGTAACTAATAGATCAGATTCTCAAGAACACATAAAACAGCTGGTTTATTTATAAATCGTTTTAGAGAAATTAATTATTTTGAAAAAAATCAGAGCAAAATGTATTTTAATTAGTAGCACTTTTGCAAATTTTATTTTAAACTGATCTCATTCTTCTTTTTTTTATAAAAAAGAAAAACATCTGCCACAGGATATGTAATGTGAAAAAAATATAATAAACAGAAAGACATAAAAAAAAAATACAGCTAAATTTTTACTTCTCATTTTATAAACAGACTTTTTATTTATTTATTCATTTTTTGGTAATAGTTTTTTGTAAATGTATAATTATATTATGATAATAATGACATACTAAGAACTTAGGATAAAACATTGTCAAATTATAGTTTAAACAGAATTTTAACATTACAAATATAATTTCTGATAAAATTTTTTGGTTTCATATAAATAAGAAAATAAATGTTACATAGATTGCCAAAATACAACAAGAACAATTAAATTTAATAGAGATTGACATAGTTCTAACAATAAGCCCATTGAGATATTTGGTATGGATAATTTATACTACAAACTAAATTTACAAAGATTAAACATTCATGATTAATAGCATATATTAAAAATTAATGCTCAAAAACACAGTTCAATTCTCTACACTCAAAAATCTCTAAAATTTTGAATCAATAAAATAATTAAAGTTTTCTTTTTAACATACAGTTTCATAGAAAATATACTACTTTCTAAAATTTTTTTTATATTGCTAGGGTAAATCAACTATTTAATTTTGGCTCCTTTAAACCCGTAAAGCTTATTTTACATATTTATATTACTAATTTACTTAAATTTGTTAAAAGTAAGCAGAAAACTACAAGAACATTAAATAACAATGCTGAATTATAAAACTTTAAACAAAAAAACACTACCCAGACATTATTTGTCACATTTTTTTTTCAAAAGTAGAACATTTTGATTCAATAGTTAAAAAATAGCATTTTTTCTGTGATTAAGAATGCTACATTTCTTATGAACATATTTAATAAATAAAATTAACAAATTTAATGCAATCATACATTTTTAAGTTGCAATTTCCTAAAATGAAAACTATACATTAAAAATTTTATTTCACTTGAGAATAAAATTTTCAGTATTTCTACTAATTTTTATGAAAATATTAAGCTTCTGAGGAACTACTCGTTTGCATAAGATATAAATCTTGGTACACATTATTAAATGGAAAATCATTTTACATTTCAGTCTTAATATTGAATGAATTTAAATGATTGAAATTTTGTCTTATGAATGATTAGAATTTTCTGTATTTGTAATTAAATCCATGACTTAAATAAATATTCATAATCGATAATAAACATTCATATAGCAATTTCAGTTTATATTTTAAAAAGAAAATATATTTTCTATGGTCAAATAAAAAAAAACAAAGAGAAACTAATGTATTTCTAAATAAGAGTTTTAGGATTATTAAATATAAAAATTTTTACACTTAATTTTGATCAGTGCAGGCAGATGTTATATTATAAATTTTTATATGTAGATAAAAATATATTATGATTTATTATTTTACTATAAATATAATGAATTTAGATATTAATAAAATAAAATTATACTAAATAGTAGGAATATTTATTATTTCTTTTCTAGGTAGAGGTTACATACAATGCTGGAGTCAAGAAATTGAAGTGATTAAATAACAAATAAACCTGGAGTTGACTTAATATATCCATTTTTTAACGAATTTTACAAAGATCAGCATTTTGGCAATAATTACATCTTAAAAGCATTTTTTTAAAAAATTACTTCTAAAATATTTATAAAATTAATGCGAACAAACCATATCAACAAAATTTTACAGAACGCAAGCACGCACAAAATATTCTGAACATTAAAATGATTTCTGGAAATTCACTTCTTATTTTGAAATAGAAATTAAAATATTTTAATCCAGTTGTTCAGAACACACAAATATCCGTTGCGTATAAATATTTTACAAGAAACACAATACCGACTCGTTTCTTCTAACATGGTGAGTATAATCAGTTATAACACGAATAACCACCTGTTAACACATGTTCTCGAAAATGAAGAAAGATCAACAGATTAAAATAAATACCTTCAGCATACAATCCCTACTAAGACCATACGCTGGTCCCTGGTAAGCCATAATTTGGCTGTAGTATTTCCTTTTATGACTGTTAATAATACAATTTTAAAATATAGTCAGTGGAACGCCGGACGAGACGAGAAAACGCTACCAGTTCAAGCAACAACTTTTTTGCGGGGAAAACTTCCCTACTTTCCCAGAATTCAATTCTACAGTATGGGAGGGGTCGACGTGAGATGGCGACACTGTTATAGTGATCTATAAGAGGTGGTAGGGAAAACTAGGCAGTGGTCTTCCTGAGCTTGCAAGATCAGTTTTGTTTTTCTACGTATTTCTTTTTTCCCACTCTTTCTTCACAGACATTCAAATTTCTCCATATTAACGAATCTTTCTGACAGACTCGCTTTTTTGAAAAATTTTATTCATTTTGATATTCAGATTACGAAGGCTGAAAGATAGACCAAAAATTCCACGTTTTGCTTGAAAATTTTAAGAAATGTTCTAATGAAAATACTGTTTCGATAAAAAAATGAAATAACGAGTAAGAAAAGAAACTAAGCATATACATGCAAAATTCAACTGTACGTAGTTTAGTAATACTTTTCCGTGAAAAAAATTGTAATTTTTTTCACATTCGCTTATACTTATTTAGACTGTATATATATACAGTGGACCCCAAAAGTGTTCGTACACTTGCAATTTCCTATAAAATTTAATGTTTTCCACTAATAAAAATTAATATATTGTAATTGTAATTTTTTTTTATGATATCTGCAACTTGTTCTTAATAGAATTACATAATTGTTTTTTAAAAAATGCTATAACTATTTTTTAAAAAAATTAATAATCAAAAAGCTATTCAAAAATTACGCCACAAAAGTCTTCGTACACCTAACAAAAATCTCAACTTAGCTTTAAATATTGCATTTCTTTCTTACTTTAGTACTTAGTAGGATATCTTTTAGTCTCCACAATAACTTTTAAATGTTTTGGTATAGATTTAATAAGTTTTTTGTAATTTCTGTATCGGTTTTCTCCTCCATGCTTCTGTTATTGTTTTTACTTCCCATTATGTGTTTATATGTCATGTTTTCTTTTTTTTTAAATCAAATTCTCACCAAATATGTTTTACTGGGCTAAATAAACTGATTGAGGAGGTTTTTTTCAGAATTTTGGATAGTTATAGAGACACCAGCGACGTACATTGAGAGCAGAGCGCTTGGCGTCATTATCCTGTTAAAAATGAAATAGTCTCCTTTATCCAAATTTTCAGCGGTTAATTTAAAATTTCACTTTAAAATGTTTAAATAGAGCTGATGATTCACAATACCATCAAAAAATACCAAATTACCTAATTTTGAGGCCGATTTACACCTCCACGCAAGAACACTTCCATCTCCATGGTTCATTGATCCAATTTGATTCTTGGGATTAAGTTTCAGAAAATTCAAAATTGACAGCAAATTGATTGGGATGACGGAAAATTAAATATTTTTGGTTCTGATGGGCATATAATAGCTTGTAAATGAAAAAATGAGGAATTTAATCCCATGAATTTATGTGGAACAAGAACTCCTCCACCTCCATGGAGGTGGAGAAGTTCTTGCGTGGGGGTGCAGAATCATGAGCTCTATTTAAATATTTTAGAGGAATTTTTAACTATCCGCCCAAAATTTGGATATTGGAGACCACTTCATTTTTTAACAAGGTAATGACACCAAGCGCACTTCTCTTAATGTATGCCACTGGTGTCTCAAGAACTGCCTCAAAATTCTGAAAAACCCTCCTCAATCAGTTTATTTAGCCCAGTAGAACATATTTGGTGAGGATTTGATTTAAAAAAAAAAGAAAACAAGGCATATAAACACACAATGGGAAGTAAAAATAACAATAACAGAAGCATGGAGGAAAACCGATGCAGAAATTACAAAAAACTGTTTAAATTTATACCAAAACATTAAAAAGTTATTGTGGACACTAAAAGATAACCTACTAAGTACTAAAGTAAGAAAGAAATGCAATATTTACAGCTAAGTTGAGATTTTTGTTAGGTGTACGAAGACTTTTGTGGCGTAATTTTTCAATAGCTTTTTGATTATTAATTTTTAAAAATAATAGTTATATCATTTTTAAAAAAATAATTATGTCATTCTATTAAGAACAAGTTGCAGATATTATAAACAAATTACAATTGCAATATATTAATTTTTATTAGTCGAAAACATTGAATTTTGTAGGAAATTGCAAGTGTACGAACACTTTTGGGGTCCACCGTATATATATTAGCATCGCAGAATATTTTAGCTTATAATTTTTTGAACTGCTGTTAAAAACAAAAGGCTGATTTACGAAATCATTTGATCGTTCTTAGTGTGCTAAAATCGTGCTTAGTGTGCTTTTTTTTTTGTTTTGTTCTTTTGAATGATTTTTGTTGCATGAACTCATTTTTGAAATAAATGTACTTTTCTAATGGAAATATAGAAATTGCTCACTGATTCAAAATAGTTTTTTTAAATATAAACTGAGTGTATTTTTTCAATTTAGAAATTATTTCATATCTAATTTTTTCTCATATATATGCAAATTTGGTTATACATCAGGATTTTTAAAAACTTTAGTCATCATTTTGAAATATTTGAAAGAAAAACAAATAATTATACTATAATTAAAATTATGAATATGACACATAGTACTTTTGAGTATTCATCATGAAATCAAATCATATTTCAAAATTCATTACAAAATTCAAAAAAGTAGCAAACGATCTTTTTTTCTCAATTTAAAAAAAATCGATTTATATGAACCACATTTATAACACTAAATAAACAGAGTAGAAGTTTCTTTCTCCATGAAAAAAGTCATCACCTCAACATTACGGATTTCTGTTTGAACTAACTCCACAAGACGAAATTTGCCAAGTAGACTTTTTCAGTGATTAAACAGCAGACAGCAAAAACCTTTTCAGCTTCCGATTTCAAAAATGCAATATTCCACTTCCTTCTAGAAATTGCAGCCAAGGTCAGTGATCCGTCAATGACACAGTAACCAAATTGATAAATAGTGAAAAGGATGGCTTTGGAGCTGTGGTTTTTTGAGATTTCGTATGTGTACAGACGCAGCTGCACCGTTGCGTCAGCTGCACTGAGTTTCTGTTTCGCTCTTTGAAGAAAAAGAAAATTATTACTCAGCCAGAAATATAACTCCCCACCCCTACCTCTTCGACACGTGCATCAGATGTCGGGAAAAAAACTTCAAAAAAAATTTGTGAGCACTCTTTTTACATTCGTGTACAAATCCCACCAGGAATTGAAAATAAAGTCTCGAACAAGATTCTTGAACTTAAGTCTTAAAAATTGTGGTTTTTAAAAATAAATTTTAAGTTTCTATAAATATTTTATTAATTTGCTTTGAAAATATGCGTCAATTTGATAATTTCTCTTCAAAAGTCTGGTGTACCCCTTTTAAGAACATTTGTTTGTGAAAGGCTGAGACACACACACACCACACACACACACACACTGACATGTTTGTTTTTGTTTTTTGAAAAAAATCCCCTGCCTTGAGATTAAAATTTAAGAGGACATAGATCTGAAAATGATTATAAATTTCGGTTCGAATTTCTTTTTAATATGTGTTTACTTCCTCACACAAAACGTTTGAAAAATATTTTAGAATTATTAAATTGTTTCGAATTGAAGTTGTTCTTTGCTATGTTATGCGATATTCTTTACGAAATAATGTTTTCATAAAACTCTACTCATATTTATAATTACAGAATAAACAATTTATAATTTGTGTGCACTATTTTAAGTTAAATCATAAATAGAATAAATTTTTAAAAAAAAAAACTAAATTTCTCAGTGAGAATTGTTGTTGCAAAAAACTCTCCAAATATAATTTGGGTTGTTAAATTTTTGAGTAAATTATCAAAATAATCGAATACGTGGTTTTATTTATATAGCAATAATGAATAAAAATTTTAAATTTTGTGACTTTCTGGAAATCACAAAATTTGTGTCGAAAGGAAAATTACGACTACAAAAAAATTCATTCGTAGTAAAGTGATTGTAATAAAAATCAAAAGTAATTGGAAAGTACTAAGATCCATAAAACACCTCACTAGTGATTGAAAAATGATCCCAAAATGAATATTAATTTAAGCTGATTACTGCTTGCAGTAAAATTTCTCTTGTGTGTATGTTTGATATTTCTTTTTCACTTTATCTACAGTATTATGATTTACTGCATTTTTTTTCCATGTAATATATATATATATATATATATTTTAATCACTACATTGAAAATTAAGGGATATACATAAGCAAAATACTCAACTTTGGGAAATTTAATCCATTAAAGCTAATTAATTAATAAACGGTATTCAACAGTAAATTTAATTATATACACTATTCACTTAAAATAAAAAGTCAAATCGTTTTCTAAGGTCTTCATTAAAATACAAAAAAAAAAAAAAAAATGACACTTTTATATACTTTTTGACATCAACTACTTTTTCGGAACAAAAATGACAATCTTCGTAATCCGATCAAAATGTCAGCTGAAATCGCAATTTCTGCAATGAAACTATTCGCTTTCCCCGCTAAAATACTCATCATAGAACCTGTGCTGCTATATATCTTGGAAGAGTGGATTTAAAAGAATATTCCTACTAAGTATCGTCAGAGTATTCGCAAAAATGGTTATTCTATGCAATTTTAAAATGAGTGGTACTTATAAGTACAGTCGGTAGATAAAGGGTTAAAATATAAATCCAAATCAGAAAAGTTATTAGACAGTTTTTAATTGAGATTGCTTGTATATTAACATTCATTGAAGCAACATGAAGGGTACTAGTAACATACCTCTCAGGGCGTAGCTACCGCCGTATCAACCGTATCAATGATACGAGCCCTCCAATCTACAAGGGTCCCAACATATGTAACTACAATGCCACTAATATGACACCCATATCTAAAAAAGGGTCCCGAAGGAATTCTGATACAGGGGTCTCCTCACTACGCCAGTGAGACCTCATGATTTTGTTGAGTGACTTGGGTGACACCTAGATTGTGGTCAGTGGTATAACGTACACTTCCGTGACCCCCGCATTGCGGGGGGAGGGCTTAGGATTCTAAGGGGACCAAAGCCTATGTTATGTTGCTTTGCAATCTCTTGTGAGATCCGTCTTGGGGCCCCAAACCTGACTTTTTAGGGGGCCCTGATATTCTCCGTTACGCCACTGGCTGTGGTGTCACACTCTCCAAGTTTTCACGCTATGCCATTGGGAGGGCTTTTGAGTCTTAACAGATTTAACACGTGCCTATTTCTTCATACATAGATGGTCTTTAGTAGCACTAGGAGTCTTGCCTACTACTCGATAGAAGCAACGCAGGCCAAGTGACCAATACTCAGCTACCGCGGTCACCAGACTATTCCAGAGTGTTAAATTATGCAATTGAATCGGTGAATTTTATGAAGAAATTCAGTTTAACAATTAAAAGAAATCTATGAAATATTGATGAAAAAGACTCTTCTAGATGATAAATGTATTTTATCTAAGTAGTTAGAAAACCATGAGAACGTTTTTCTTGTATATCTATCTACAAGGTAAACAAAAAAGTTTTTGCCGTTTGCGGCTTTTCCATTGAAAGAAGTGAGAAGATGATTGAAAGAAGTATGCAAAGAAGTACGAAATGAATGTACCGAAGGCGCTCGTTCGGGGTTGTTTACTTTACGACTTCAAAGTGGGCTTATTAGCCACTGCATCAAGCCGCCGAATATGTCAAGCGTTTGGGGATAGTGCTATCAATGAACGGACGGCAAGGCATTGGTTTCAAAAATTCAGGTCGGGAGATTTGTCCCTCTGTGATAAAGCTCGAACAGGATGATAACAGGCCTTGGATGACGAAACCCTGTAGGTGGCCATCGAGGAGGACAGTAGTCAAACGTGTGGTGAATTTGCCAGTTAGTTCAACACTTCCAGTGAAACGATTAGACTTCATCTGCACCGCTTAGGTAAGACGTACAGGCTAAACAAGTGGGTTCCTCACACGCTGTTGGAAGTCCATAAGCAACAATGAGGGGCAGCCTGTTTATCTTTGCTTTCTCGCCACCGTAGCGCATCCATATTCAATCGGGTACTGACCAGTGTCGAGAAGTGGTTCCTGCATGACACACCCAAGCGTTCCAAACATTGGTTGTCACCCCAGGATATTGTCCCGCACAGCGCAAGACCACCTATGCACCCACGCAAGATTATGCTTTGTGTCTGGTGGACTTGTCGTCAAGTAATTAACAATGAGTTGCTACCAACGAGCCAAACGGTAACTGCGGACCTGTATTTACAGCAATTGGAACGTGTACAACAGACATTGCATCAGAAGGAGCCAGCACTGGTTAATCGAAAGGGTGTACTGTTATTGCATGATAACACGAGGCCGCATGTCGCGCGTGTGGACAGGAATACGATACAGCGGCTTGGTTGGGAGACTTTGTGCCATCCTCCTTACTCATCTGACCTTGCCCCATCAGATTACCCCCTCTTCCATTCCCTGGACAATCATCTTCGTGATAAATCCTTCACCAATGAAGCAGACGTGCGCCAAGCTCTCACGGACTTCTTTACGTCCCACACCCCCGAGTTTTACCTCAAGGGGATCGAACAACTGGAGACACGTTGGCAGAAGGTGCTGGATGCCGATGGTGATTACTCCGAGGCTACGCTGTTTGTATGTCATGTTCTTTAGGGTCATTTAAAACGGCAAAAACTTTTTTTTTACCTTGTAAATTAAGGACCATTTAATTTCATTTTAAATTCTTCAAGCTAAAGCTTGATTGTAAAAGAATTATAACATGTTCTTTTAATAACATCTATCCTTCAAAATAGAATTTATTAATATAAACCAGTGGCACATACAGGAATTTTTCAAGTGGGGGGTCCAGGTAAGAAGTCCACCATTCTTGTATCATGCTCCAATACGTTGCCCAACATATCCTTTGGATTTTGTCGATTTTCGGGAATAAAAAGAACAGTAAAAATTAATTACTGAATAAATAATTAGTATTAATTATTAAAATAAATTATTAATAACAAATACTTAATTAAATTTATGCACTATATACATAAAATTATAATCAATCGAAAAAAATCAAGGGATTTGGAGGGGGGGGGTCTGCACCCGAGGACCCCTCCCCACTCTTTGTGTGCGCCACTGATATAAATTCATGAGCGTTAGAATCTGTGGTCCAAAAAAAGATTCCCTGTTCACGCATTTTTTTTTTTTTTTTTTTTTTTTACCATTTAATTGTACTTTTAAAATAAAAAAGAATCTTCTTTTTTTAAAATTTATTAAAAAAAATAAATTAATAAACACATTTTGAAAATACACCACTCTATGAAAATATGTTGTTTTCCCTCAAAAAATATTTGTGCCCCCTCTCCCCTCCCTTTCTCTCTTCTATACGCGTATCTTTTCCTATATTTTTTGTCTACGTACTGAATTCGTTATTTTACTTATTGTTACTTATATTGCATACTTATTATAGGTAATATTTTTTTCAGCTCTCATTTCCTGATTAGTAGGCATATTTTGACGCTTTTATAAAAATTGTCGTCAAAAAATAAATTTGCTTTAAACGTAATTTAAATGTTGTTCCCTTAATCTGCGAAGTTTTTCCATCATATAATAAGAACTTATCATCGGGAGTGCATATGATCACTTCATAAAAATCAATAACAGCTAAGTCAGGAAAAATGTGTGCGGAACTCTTTTCGGGGACGATCAAATACCTCCCCTCACTCCATTTCAATGCTTATTGAAATTTTGTAACTGTTGCCGATATAAATAAATGGACTGTAAATTTAACAACAAAATTTTAATGAGCGAAAACGGATCCCAACCATATGGGATCGCTATACTTTTTGAACTGAATACAAAGGTTGCTACAGTTGGCTCGGAGGAAAATCTATACAAGGAATTCTCGCCAACTGGCGCCAACAGTTACTATAATGGGACATATTTGTAAGGAAATTTGAAAACACATCAATTAAATTTGCTTTATTTATGGAAATATCCCCGAATGTAATCAAAAGGAAGCAATCAATAACAACAAAAAATTCTAGTGCTCAGTATTCTTACTGGAATGATTAATTACGCATCAAAATGACTGATAACTTTATTCGAACAATACTTAATCGAGTGATTCTGTAAAAGAATTTTCTTAATGAATTTTCCTTTAGATTTGGAGAAAAAATGCAGGTTGTTTTGATCATGGAATTTTCAAAGGTCATTTCATGGATTGAGAGAATTGTTGAAAGAATAATCAGAACCTAAACGTATCAAATTTTCGTCCCATTACGACTATTTTTTCTATCTAACTAATATAAGGATATATGTACAGGAGAAAAGCGATCCACTCACTCATCACGTCGCCGGAAGTAAAATACTTCTGTTTTATAAATTCATATCCTGTCCCTTTTAAATCAAGAAGCGAGGGCTGTAAGAAAGTTTTTCAATACAATCGAAACTTTAATGCTAAGCATTTAATTGTCGATAACTTAAAAAAAAATATTTAGTCATAGAACATCATGAAATACCTAGTAGAATAATAAACATTTCAGTAAAAATTTCGTATCTGATTTATTACAATTTTCAGCTAGCCGCCTGGGTGGCGTATTTGGTCAGTCGCTCGCCTTGTACGCCTTTGATTGCAGGTTCGACCCCAGCCCAAGTCGATGGATTTTCATGATGCAGGAAATCGACAACGGCCATGTCACAAGATTATGCGACATGTAAAAAATCTCTTGAGGGCCTGTTTGGCTTGAGCGCTCTCGGCAAAATTAAATTTCTAAGTACGGTTTCGCTTCGTCAGAGCTCGGGGAAGGAAACTGGACGTCAAAACTACCTGCGGCGATTGGTACCCGCCTATATGGTGCCGCTCTAAAAAGAGATACCAGCTCCCAATGAATGTACTAGGTCTGCAATGGTAAAACACCAATCTGGAGCCTCATTAAAATTAAAAACAATTTTCAGCTGTGCATTATTAATAATAATGAATATTAACATTTACAACATGATTGCTAACTATATGTGAATCATAATATCCACATAATATTTGTATTACAACGTTCACCAAATAGAAGTTAACATTTGAAGGGGGAAAATTCAAAAAAGCTCACATGCTTAAATTTTGCACGTATTTCCCAATATGATTTGAAAGAACTGAAATCCTTTTCGCAAACGAAAGCTCTTTACTGTATGAGGAGCTACTTATAAAAGAAAACAGAGTCTGCTCAGATCAAAAACTGCTTACATTCATCTTTAGGTAAGTTTTAAAAGCAATCGCAGCAAATTGTATTCGAAAAATTGTGTCTGAAAACGGATATCAAAAGCACCAGAAGAAACATGAGACTTTTAATATTGTTAATTTATTCTTGTTAATAACGCTTCAAAATAATAAATTTAATTAAAAAAAACAATAAAAATTAATTCTTTTTGCAGCTTACGTAAACTTAAGCCTTGTTTATTTTGACCTGACTTATAAACACTACTAGCCGCACTTAAAAAGGACCTGAGATATTAGAGCAAAATTTATTTGGCGGTTAACATGTTGTACATAGATCAAACGATAAAAATTACAGCCTGTTGTGACATGTGGATAATGACAAAATCAGTCATTAGTGTAGCCACCATAGCTGGCTATAATCGCTGCTACACGCCTCGGCATAGAATCAAAGCTGCTTTGGATGTAGCTTTTAGGTACAGCAGTCTATGCGGCTTCTACATATTGCCAAAGTTGACGTGGTGTAGCAAAGAGTGGTGTATCCCGGCCAGTCGTTGTGCAAGCATGGACCACACGTTTTCGATTGGTGATAGTTCGGGAGAACAAGTGCGACAACAAGCAATTCAATCTGATGGGTAAAGAAGAACTGTTGAACATTGTTTGCCACGTGTGGTTGCGCATTATCCTGTTGGAATATGACTGATGACAAACGCTGAATGTATGGGAGGACCACAAGCTCCAACACCTTAGAGGTGTAGCGTTGCCTGTTCAGTGTACCAGCAATGCGTATTAGAAAGATGCGACAGTGAAATCCAATACCACCCCGAACTACGATACCGGGTGCAGAACCAGTGTGGCGATGCATAATGCAACCGTTCAGCAGCCTCTCACCAAGGTGTCTCCAAACTCGAGTCCGACCATCGTGATGTTACAGGCAGAAGCGGGATTCGTCAGTAAACACAATGTTCCATTCCGTTTTCCTTGTTCGCCGTTCTTCGCCCCATCGGTGGCGCAAATGCCTGTGGTTTCCAAGGTTAAATGAAGCAATGGACGCCTTGCGGACATTCCCCTCTGCTACAAACGGTGTCGAATGGTATGAACGAACACCAAACGATGCGCAACAGACTGAATCTATTGTGCTATGGTTCGAGATGTGGCTACGCGATCCATCACTGCCATGCGCACAATCCGCCTATAATCCCGGGCAATGGTGACGAGGAAGGTGTCCGTCAGTCCGTCGTTTCTTCTTGCATCCAGTGGTGACAGATCCGCATCCCAGTTGCTTGGTTTCGTCCAACACGTTGACCGATCTCTCTATATGATAATTTGCAATCACTTTAGGCTACTACACTTCCTCAGTCGAATTCAGAAACTTAGTCAAAAGATTCTCGATCGATGTCTCCCACAAGGCATAAATAAATAGCTTATGCTAAAAAAAAAAAAAAAAAAAAAAAAAAAAAAAAAAAAAAAACATTTTACACAAAAAAGACAACAACAACAATTACCGTATTTTAAATCGTAAATCTGTTCTCCCCTTATTTAGCCCTTACGGGTGTCGCTACGGTCACCCTTGATGTGCGTCTGCGCTATAATGCTAATGATTTGCATATTTCATTGCCGCCAACACATAATGTAAATTTTACATGGTTTTGCATGCTTCCTTCAGGGTGTTGCCTTTTGCGTGGCTAGCATTGTTTATATATGTATAATTAGCCGTTATCCATCCGCTTTTCGCTGCATATTTCATGATGTTGTATAAATATATACTGATTTTATTTTTATAAAGTTATTGACACATAAGTCTTAACATTAAGCTCCCTTATGTATTGAAAAACATTCTTATATAGCCCTCACCTCTTGATTTAAATAAGATCTGAATTTGTAAGACTAAATTCTATATATTTTTTACGCCCCTGGAACCTCTCCTGCGACTCGATTTCCGAAAAACCCGTTTTTAATGAATCTTTACTCAACAAAAAAGGCATGCTTACTAAATTTTAAGAATGTAGGTTTACTAGTTCTAAGATGTGGGTTTTTTTGTCTTTTTGTTCCTGTAAAATACCGCAACGCAACCTTTGATTTCCGTAAAAAACGATCTTAGTGGATTTCTATTCAACAAAAGAAACGTGCTTGCCATATTTCAAGTGTTCGAATATCGGGAATGTTTATCCAAAACGCGAGTCTCCTGACCCTTCGCAACTTCACTTGAGATTCGATTTCCCCAAAACCAGTTCTTAATGGATCTCTACTGTACAAAAGATACAAGCTCATCAAAATTCATGTCTGGAGGTCTAATAGTTTGAGAGATCAAGTGATGAATGAGTAAGTGAGGGATTGAATTCTTTTTTCTCCTTCATATGCATAGATATAAATACAAAACATGCATGTCAAAATTTTATATATTTGTACAAAAATATTATTTAGATACGTTTGTGACGGATCTATACGGTCTTTAACTAACCTCCTCTATTTTTCTTAAAAATAATTTATTTCATTCAATTAATATACAAAATTGCATATAGATCAAATAACATATAAAACATAATAAACAAATGATACTTTACATAAATCAAGAAAAAACATTAAGTTCAGAAGTTACATATTAATTGTCCAAGTTGCAGAATACACACCTTCCCAATGCTGCATTTAATATTGCCCTTATTAGTTTAAATTTCTACTACGCGAACCTTCCCATCCGTACCAGGAAATAGCTTTATAATGCGACCTAAGCTCCATTTATTTACTGGAAGGTTATCCTCCTTTATTAGGACCATTGTATTCAATTTCACGTTATCTTTTTGTGAAATTGCCATTTGTTTCGTTGCTGTAAATTGTTTAAATAGTCACGAGACCATTTTATCCAAATATGTTGAACTATTTTTGTTAATTTTTGCCACCGAGAAAGTGTGGTTTCTGACTTGTCTAACAAATTTGGTTCAGAAATGGAAGTGAAGGGACATCCAATCAAAAAATGTCTTGGAGTAAGCACCTCCAAGTCGTCAATATCTTCTGATAAAGGAGTTATTGATCTGGAATTTAGAATTCCTTCAATTTGTGTTATTATAGTTAAGAATTCTTCCAAAGTCATCTTTAGATTTCCTACAGCTCTTTTTAAGTAAAATTTGAACGATTTCACTCCTGCCTCGCAAAGCCCCCCAAAATTTGGAGCTTTAGGTGGCATGAAATTCCAAGAAATCTCTTCGGAAGAGAAATAAGAAGAAAGCTTTTTATCAGGAAATTTTTTACGAGATTATGTAATCTTTTTAGTTCTCGATTAGCTCCAACAAAGTTTTTGGCGTTATCTGATTATATATATTAGCACATTTCGCGCGTCTAGCCACAAAACGCTTCAATGTAGCAAGGAAGGCGTTTGTGGTTAAATTCGAGACAATTTCGAGATGGACGGCCTTTGAGGTTAAGCAAACGAAAATGGCTACATATATCTTTTGGTAAGTGCCCTTTCTCTGGTGTTTATACTTTATGAAAAAGAGTCCACAATAATCAATTATTGTGTGCAAGATAGGATAACTAGGGTTTACTCTCTCTCGAGGTAAAGATCCCATAAGTTGATTTGCTACAGTAGGTTTATTTTTAAAACAAACTACGCATTCATGCACAATTTTCCTGTCTATTGATCTGCCAAAATTTTTGTCTTGTGCAATATAGCAAAGCTTGAGGACCTAAATGAAAATTTCTAATGTGCATATTTATCATAATTAATTTGGTGAAAAGATGATTCGCAGGGAGTATAGCTGGATGCTTCTGGCTATAAGTTAAATCCGAATTTTGCGAACGTCCTCTTACTCTTAAAATTTGATCGCCATATAGAAATGGATTTAAAGAGAAAAGCTTACCTTTTTTTGAGAAATACAACCACCTTTAGCTAGAGCATCGTTTTCTTCTTTAAAAGCAGAGGCTTGAAGATTCCTAATGAGCCATAATTCCGCTTCATTCACTTCACTATAATCTAATTGACCAGATTTTTTTACACTAGGATTTCTACAGTTCTTAATAAACCTGAAAATATAACTCAAAATATGCAGCAATTTAGTTTAGTTACTAGAACATTTTGAAAGATCATTTATAAGAGAGAATTTACAAGAAGTTAAAAGCACATCTGCAAGTGAAGTTCCTTTAAGTAGTCACTGTCCGAAGTTATTTCAAAATCAATTGGATTTACATTGAGTTCTTCCTTTAAAAAATCTGGACCTTACCACCAAAGTTGTTTAGAAGAGATGTCCGAAGCATTCAATCCACGTGATATTAGATCGGCAGGGTTATCATTAGATGATACATGATTCCATTGACAGTTCTTGGTAAGTCTCTGAATTATTTTGATTCTATTGCCGATTAAAGTCTTAAGCTGCTCAGGGAATCGTTGAATCCAGGTTAATATAATGTTAGAGTCTGTCCAAAACATTATTTGCTGTATAGGCAGCGTCAGGGAATGTAGAACCTTTCCTAGGAGCTGTGCCAGCAACACACAACTCCAAACAAGGGATAGTGATTAGTTTCACCGGTGCAACATGGGACTTACTACACAAGAGTCTTGAAGATACATCCCCTCTTCTGAGATCAATTGAACATATAGTACAGCACCATATGCCGCTGTTGATGTATCGGCAAATCCATGGAGGATAATTCTACCATTTTCTAGTACGAGACGAGGGATATGGATGTTTTGAATAACTGGCAGGATAGACACAAAGTCGTTCCATTATTTAGCAATTGGATTGGAGAGTGGTTCATCCCATTCTAATTTGAGAACCCAAAGTTTCTGTAATAGTAGTTTGGCCTTAGTTAGAATTGGCCCAATGAATCCAAGGGAGTAAAATAAATGTGCAATAATGGATAAAACTTCTCTTTTTGTGTAAGAATCCTGGCAGTTCACGACAGTCTTAAAAAAGAAATAATCAAATTGTGGATTCTAAATGACTCCTATAGTTTCAATTGTTTTGTCTGTGATGACTGGCAGTGGAAGTCCCAAGATTGCTCTTCTTTAGATATTGAAGTTAATATTTCTGGGGCATTGCTACACCACTTATGAAGACTCATACCCGCTTTTTTAAATAGTCCAATTAATTCTGATTGTAGTAGTTGGAAGTCTGAACTTCCAGTTAATATGTCATCCATATAAATGTCTCTAATTGTAACTGCTGCAGCCAAAGAATAATATTCTCCTTCGTCTCTAGCTAATTGCTGAATAGTCCAGGTAGCAAGATAGGGTGCACAAGTAGTCCCGTAAGTTAAAGTGTTGAGTTTGTACGTTTTTACAGGACCATCAGCACTGTCTTTCCATAAAATCATCTGCAAATCTTGATGATCAAGGTTAATTAAAATCTGTCTAAACATTTTTAAAATATTTGTTGTAAAGACAAATGTGTTCTGCCTAAATCTCAAGAGAATTGAAAATAAATCTTGCTGCAAAATCTCGCCTTTATATAAAATGTCATTCAAAGAAAGACCTGATGTTGTTTTGGAAGAGGCATGAAAAACCACCCTAAGTTTCGTAGTTTTACTATCGGGGCGAAATACTCCATGATGGGGTAGAAAATAAGAGATATTTGTTTCAAGGGGGTCAACTACTAATTGCATGTGGTTTAAGTCAATATATTCCTGTAAGAAAGATTTATAAAGAGTTTGTAATTCACTATTTTTCGAAAGTTGATTCAAACGAATTTCAGCCAAGAACCTTGAATTACTTAAACAGTTTGGATCCTTTTTAAAGGGTAATTGTGTGTACATCATAGCGCCCTTCTTCATTGCGATAATGGGTGTTTTGATATTGAGTCTCACAACTATGAACAGAACTAACAGAAGATTTAGCAATTAAAAAATTGAGAATATCTCTAATTCTTACCTCCAAACCCTCTAGTCTGTCCTCCATTTCCTGTAGGTCAGCCTCTATTTCTATTAGTTCAGCATCACTAATATCTTTGGTTTCATAGTACTGATCCTTCAATTCGTCAATCTTTTTGTTCATTTCTTGGACACGTTTGAGTTTAATAACCAGTTTTGTAGGAGTATGATTGCTTGATTCTTCAACGAAAGTTTCTAATTTAGTAATGGTGCCTTTGACTGCACGCTTTGATCTATTAAGTTTATCCATTTTTTTTTTTTACTCCGGATTGACGGATCACAAAATGTAATGTGGTGTTAATCAAATGTTCGTGAACGCTGGTTCTAGTTTTTGCCAATTACGATGGTACATAGTTTATTTACGAGACGGTGCTATTCGCACGCTGTTCCAAGATGGAAGCTACAACAACTCGTGCGGAGGGTTTCATAAAAAAATTGGCGGAGGTGCTCAGTCGGTGGATGGCATGCGCGACAAAAAATAGATACATAATTACGCGGACTGAACAATTTCAACCAGTCTTCCCCGAGAGCCAGGCGTGATTTATGCAAATAAGATATATTATATAAGTTCGGGTTTCGCGAGTTAAGAAAGTTAAGTAGAGTGAAGTGATAGGAAGAGTGAAGTTAAGTGAATTAAAGATCGAGACGTCAGCACGAAGTTGTTGACAATCGTAGATAGCCTGTTAGGTGTGGAGCTAAGCGAGAGGAAGCGGATTGACTATAGGAAAATTCTTATTACAGAGAGTGGATTCTTCTCCCATTCTTCCAGCCATTAAAAAGGCAGAAATCATCACGAAGGAACAGCCGATGTAAAATATAAGGTCAGTGATTTTATTTAAGATATTGCGAATATTCGTACGAGGCGTAGCTGTGCTTGTGCGCGTTTAAGCTTTCCTGGATTCAGTTGACATTCTGAATATTCCGCTTGTAGTGATTCCCCGTTTCGTACTCCATTCTTATTTGTTTTTCTTAATTGAATTGTGTGTGTACGAACTTATGTGCTGATTAGAATCAATAAATCTATTTGATTTGCAATTATGACTTTTGATCATTTAAGTCCCCCTACACATCCAGTAGTATTTTCAGATAGTCAGGGAGTTAGTAATGTAAGGGGTGGCTTTCAGTCACGACACGTTTAACGGGTCTATTCGTGAACCTCCTACAATCCTCTTGGGGAAAATCTATCTCTTTAAATATTATTCTATTGAAAACCTTACCCAAAGAAGAAGATGTGATTTATGTAAATCAAGGCTTATATTTAAGCATTAACTTTTAGGTTCGAGAGAGAGAGAGGTTAGGAGTTAGATGATAGAAGTTAGCGATTAACGTAATCAGTGGAAAACTAACTGAGATTGACTAGTTGATTAATTACTCAACATTTAAGATCGATATTTGAGCAATTTGTCAATATTATATATATTTGAATTAGATTAATTTCGACTAGAGGTCGAATACACTCATGGACAAAAAAATTAGCGCACCAAGAAATAATTGCGGGATCGTGACGAAACATGGCATGAAGGTACATGTCGGGGAGATATGAAAATGATTAGAAATGCAGCGTGATTGCGCATTACGTATAGCCGGTAGAGGGCGTTTAACATCGTTCTCCATGGAGTATAAAACAGGCAACCAAAGCTTGTTTGAGTGTGCTGAATCGTTTACAAAGGAAGCTCTGAGGTAGACATGCCATTATGCCGTTTTCGAAGACAACATGAGCAGCTGTCGCAGTTTGAGAGGGGGAGAATCATCGGCATGATGGAAGCTGGGTAGTCAGCTAGGCTAGTAGCTCGTCAATTAGGTCGCTCTGATTGTGTTGTGAGGAGGTGTTGGGACCAGTGGATCCGAGAGATGTCATATACACGAAAACCAGGCTCAGGATGCCCTCGACAGACCAGTCGTCGAGAAGACCGCCACATCGTACAGCCAACTGCTTCATCGGCCGCCATCCAGGCACAAGTAGCACCTTCACTAAGGGCCCCTGTGTCTTCTCGAACCATACGAAGGCGCCTGGCTGATACACATTTGGGATCGCGGCGCTCATTACGTGTGCTGCCCTTGACGTCCACCCATCGAAGCCTCCGTTTGGAGTGGTGCCACGCACGAGGAAACTGGACTGCAGCGGAATGAAACCAGGTCGTCTTTAGCGACGAATCCAGATTCAATCTCAGCAGTGATGACAATCGTTTTCGTGTGTGGAGACCCGTGGTGAGTGCCTCAATTCTGCCTTTGCTTTACAGCGACACACCGCTCCCACAGCTGGTGTGATACACTCATGTCCATAAATTAAGGATAATTAAGTTCGAGCAAAGAAAGAGACAGAAGAAAAACAAATTTGACTTATTTTTAAAGTCTATTTATTAAACAAAAGGTAAAGAGCAAAAAAGATGCTACATGTTTGACATAATTAATAAAAATTGCGATTTTTACTCCCTCGAGCAAATTTCAAAAAAGAACCTATTTACAAAAAACAGTATAACATGGTTAGTATGATGGTTAATACGGAGTATGTCTCCCGGACGATGCAATACAAGCCTTACAACGCCTTCGCATGCTGAGTATCAAATTATCAATCTGATCTTGGGGAATATTATACCACTCATCAAGCAATGCCCTCCGAAGTTCCGGTAGACAGGTGGGAGGGGGTTGACGGGCTGCATTTCGTCGGCCAAGCATATCCCACACATGCTCTATTGGATTCAAGTCCGCCGAGTATGCTGGCCAATCCATACGGGTGATATCCTCCGATTGAAGGCATTCGTCTACAATGTTTGCACGGTGAGGACGGGCGTTGTCATCCATAAACAGAAATTCAGCCCCCATGGCGCCCCGAAACAAACGTACATGTTCTTCCAGAATGACATCCCGATAAATGTGGCCTGTCATTGTTACACTCTGAACATGCAGGTCAGTTATGGAACCAAAAATAATTCCTCCCCAAACGAGCCATCCTGCACCACCGTAACGGTGTCGTTTAATGGTGTTCTCTTGGTGGTAACGGGTACCTGGCGCTCTCCATATGAAAGTCCGGCGAGAATCAGACTGCAAACTAAACCTGGACTCGTCGGAAAACATCACACAAGACCACTGTTGCGGTGTCCACAATGCATGCTCTCTACTCCAGGTTAATCGCAGGTGACAGTGAGTTGCGGTAAGGGGAACACATCTGACAGGCCTACGAGCATATAGACCAATGTGCCCTAAGCGTCTGTACACGGTCTGCCTTGAAACTGTCGTACCGGTAGCTGAAGAGAGCTGACAAGACAGGTCTGATGCTGTGCTCCGTCTATTTCTTTTGGCAGTAACTGCCAAATACAGGTCCTCATTCATCGTTGTAACTCGGGGGCGACCTGAGCTGTAACATCTACTCACATTACCATCATCTTGGAATCGTTGCCAAAGCCCGGAGATGACACTCTGGGCGATTCCAGGTTCCTCGGATACTTCCAGCTGGGTACGTCCACATTCCAGTCGTCCGATAATTCTACCACGTAAAAAATCATCCAAATGCTTCCTTTGTGCCATAACTATGCGGTTATTGCACTGAAAGGCTTTTAAAGCGCTTGTGAACAATTTTATTTCTTGGCCACCATTCCTCTCTTACACTCTCGTCATTGTGACGTACTATCCGCGCCATCTGGTGGTTTCCTGTAATTTGCATATTCTTCTTCAAGATGTGTGTGATAATTCTACAGGTGAAATTTTTATTTTAGAGTTCAATTTCTGTGTGATGCTGAATTATCCTTAATTTATGGACATGAGTGTAGTTTGGGATGTCATTGCTTACAATACATGGTCACCCCTAGTATTGAGCCGTGGCACCATCATGACAGCCCAGTGGTATGTCCATGACATCATGCAAACACATGTATTGCCCCTCATGCAACGGCTTCCAGGAGCCCTTTTTCAACAAGACAATGCTCGGCCTCACACGGCAAGAGTGTCACAAGATTGTCTCCTTGTCTCCACACTGTTACTACCCTTCTTTGGCCTGCCCGATCCCCTGATTTGTCTCCATTTGAGCATATTTGGGATCATTTGGGATGGCGAGTTGGGCATCCCACGAGTTTGAACGAACTAGTGGCAAGGGTACAGCAAATATGGAACAAAATGTCTCAAAACATCATTCAGAACTTGTATTTCTCAATGCCCGATCGTATGGCATCGTGCATTCGCGCTAGAGGAGGTACAACAGGGTATTAAATCCTCCGTTCTTTTGCCTTTTTTTCTGAAATGAATGATCCTTTTTCTATGATTTTCTAATAATTTACTTATATTAAAGTAGTCATTACGTATGTAAACTTTCGTTTCATTTTGACTACTCCTTCTTGGTGCGCTAATTTTTTTGTCCATGAGTGTAGATAAGAAAGGAATTAAGCTTATTTAGAACGCATATTACTGAAACTTTCCAAAAGTAAGTGTGTGTGTGTTTCAATTCATATAATTAAATATTAAATATCTGGTCTACCTCGCTTTTTCTCCAATACTTATTTATAGGCGCATTTTCTAGCCTGAGACTTATTAAAGGATTAATAAATTATATATGTTTTGATTATGGCTGGTATTCATTCTAACTCCCAATCACTAACGGATGTCAGGGGACATCCGTTGCATAAGTCAAAAATAACTTGACTACAAATAGAATATTTTGAAGGAAAATAAAATTCTGGTAAAATGAGACAAAAAAAAAAAAGAAAGAAAGAAAGAAATCCACAATTTTTATAATTACAAGGGGAAATAATTATTTGTATCAATTTAAAATTAAGAAAATGACAAAACTAGTAGTGAAAACATTAATCGATACATCGTCGATATCTTGTGTCATTCTTCAACTTCCCTGATTATGTAACTAGATCTTTCCATTTAGAGCCTTCGAACAGGCACGATGAAAAACTCCTCCACCCCAAAATTGAATTATAAATTACACCTACTACACTGCTTCTGCGTCTTTCTTTCGAGTTGAGGCAATTTCCGTTTCTTTCAGAATAACAACGAAGCGAAGAGTCGATGACATTTTTAGATTACAATACGGTAGGGGAGATAATGCATATTGGAAAGGAAATACGGGTGGATCTCAAGCAGAGGGAATTAATAATACAAAGATTTATTTTTTTATTTTTGAATAAACAGAACTAGGTTTAAAAAATATTTTACGTAATGTAATCAATTATTTTTATTTTATTTAAAAACACACACAAAAAAAATGGAAATTACAACGATTTTTTATCTAGAATATTAGTGTGTGGAGGGTTAACTCATTTTTCTTATAAAAGTTAAATGACATTAAAAATCTTTATGTTTTAAGGAGAAAAGCGGCTCACTCATCTCGAAATCTCCAGAAGTATTTCATTAACAGATTTGAAATTTGATGGGCACGTTCTTTTAATGGAGTAGAGAACCGCTAAGACCGGAATTTTCGAAAATCGACCCCAAAGGGCGTCGCGAGGGGTTAAAGGGCGTTATAGAAAATGTATTTCAGTTTTTTGCATATTAGACCAGCGGTCTTCAAACTGTGTTCCACGGAACCCTGGGTTCCACGAGTCACAATAAAAACATCGAAAGGAAACTTAAATGTGTATGCTCTCTAAAAGGATTGTATACCTACAAGAATTTAAAGATCATCCCTGTCATTAAGAAACTGGAAAGTTTATTCATACATTTTAACTTTTTTTGCAACGCTTTTCAAACTTTTATTTTAATATAATAAAAGAATATTAAAACGTTTTATCTTTATATATACGTATATATATTACTTACTAGATTGTGAATATTTTTTTATTTATTATTCTGAGTTCCACCAGATAATTTTATATTCATTTGTACAGTATCTTGCAAAACTAAATAGTTTTCTAATGGAAAATGCACCTTATCATATTTATGAAAAAACACCTACAACACATAAACAGATTGGATGTTAAAAATCTAAATTTAAGCAAGAACAGATCTTAAATTTTAAGCTACAAATTCTCTCTATCGAATGCAAAATACACAGTATTTCCCATGCAGCTATAAACATTTTAATACCATTCAGAACAATGTGTACAAGTGAAAAATATTTCTCTATGTGAATGACTACAAAAGCAAGGTATAGGAACAAATGAAATTCAGAATGTGTAATGCGATTACAGTTATTCTCAATAAACCTAGACTTCAACAGTTACACATATCCCAGTTACTACACATAATACTTGGGCAGGTGGCATTTGGATCACATATTAATATTATTAATGTATAATTATATTAAAACTAGATTAAATTTATTTAATAATAAATGCAGCACATTTTTTTAATTGGCTTTACGTTGATCTATTGTTGATCTACTTTAAATATTAAGATAGATTCTTCTAAGTGTGTGTGGAACAGGGTTCTACGAAAATATTTTCAAGTTCTAGGGGTTCCACGAACACACTTTCTAGTTCTAGGGGTTCCGTGAATTGAAAAAATTTGAAGACTACTGTTTTAGACTTATACTCGAAATTTGGCAAGCATGTTTATTTTGTTGAATAGAGATCCCTAAAAAAATGGGCTTTGCCGAAACTTACTTTGGAGGAAGGGGTTACGGGAGCGTAAAAGATAATCCTTCAATTTTAGAAATTTAAGTCCTGGTCTTTTTAAATCAAGAACCGAGTGTTATAATAATATTTTTCAATACAATTGAAGCTTAAAGCTAGGACTTACATATCAATAATTTATAAACAGTATATGCGCAAACAGCATCATGAAATACTCAGAGAAGCGAGCAGGTAACTGCAATATCAATAGATCTGAAAGAAATATAAAAAAAAAAAAAACCAGTGAAATAGGAAATAATTATACTCATTCTAAATAAGTGGACCAACTGGTGGTCCGTGAAAAGTTTTTGATGATCCGCAGAAAAATTGGGACATTATTTATATTTTTATCAAGATTCTATTTAAAAAACGACGAGTAGCAAATTGTATTATGGAATATGCATTACACTTGCATATGCACTTGGAATATGCATTATGTAGTTATAACTTAAAGTGAAATTTCTTCTGTGTTTAGCTACTTTTTTGCTACTTTTGCCGATGTATCTTGTGCAGCGATACTCAAACAGCGCCCCACGGTTCACATGTGGCCCACTGGACCTTTCTGAGTGACCCAGTCATAACCCGTTGCACTAAAAAATTCAATTATTAAAGAGCAATGTATTAAAAAATTAGCGAAAAATTTTATCAATCAAGCAATCCCATATATCAATTTTGCTACCAATGTCGTGTTGGTACGAATTGCGGGATAATTTTTTTTTCTTTTTGTAATTTGAACGGTTAGTGATAGCAAATAACAGCGGAGTAGCGACCATTTTATAGATGAAATTAGTTTTTAGTTAACCTGTCTTCCAGGTGAAAAATATCAAAAGAATAAAAATGTGTTTCAAGACGATTGGAATCTTGACTATTTCGTAGAGAGAAACAAACATGGATCAACAACTTGTTTGATTTGTCGTGACAATGCTATATTAAAAAATATAATTTTGTTCGGCACTATACGAATAAGCAAATTTTTTTTCAATGGCTTCTTTTTTTTAAAAAAATTGACTGTCTTAAAATTTTTTTGCAATTGCAGCAAAATACTTTTTTTGAGGGGAGGGGGGGGGGCTTGGGAAATATAATTGATGAAGCGAAATCAAAATTACCCCGTAACAGGGTAAAAAATGCATAAAACCTATTTTTTTGCGAACTAAGCTTGAAGGAGTTTAATATAGTTTTAAAATAAAATTTAAAATAATCAATTTTTTATTTTTTAAATGCCCGTGGTCCTTTCCTTTAATATTCATGTTGAAGCTCCAGTGAAATAGTTGTCAAATGTATGTGCCCCGGCGGCAAAAAAGGCTAAGCACCGCTGATCTAGAGGCTTTTGAAAGTGAAAGTCGGCAATTACGGTAAATTGGCGGTTTGTTCTCGCTTTTCATGGAGTTCTTTTTCAGTGATATGGAAATATAAATAGATGCGTAAATAAATGACAATACAGTAATAGTAGACTGCCACATAGGAGTCATAAATGGTCCGCTATAAAATGACCAATCATATGAACCAATTATAAAACTATAGTGGTCCAAGAAGTTCTAAAGTTTTACGACAGTTATTCTAATTAACTTTTTTTCCAAGTTCTAGTCAGATTTAGTGGTATCTAAGTACGAAACCATAAGGCTGATTTTATCTGCACTGAAACTTATAATCAGACACAAGAGTTATTTAAATGAAAGAGAATATTTATAGCATATACAGTGGACCCCAAAAGTGTTCGTACACTTGCTATTTCCTATAAAATGTAATGTTTTCGACTAATAAAAATCAGTATATTGTAATTGTAATTTTTTAATGATATCTGCAACTTGTTTTTAATAGAATGACATAATTATTTTTTTAAAAAAATGATATAACTATTATTTTAAAAAATTAATAATCAAAAAGCTATTGAAAAATTACGCCACAAAAGTCTTTGTACACCTAACAAAAATCTCAACTTAGCTTTAAATATTGCATTTCTTTCCTACTTTATACTTAGTAGGATATCTTTTAATGTCCACAATAACTTTTAAATGTTTTGGTATAGATTTAATCAGTTTTTTGAAATTTCTGTATCGGTTTTCCTCCATGCTTCTGTTATTATTGTTTTTACTTCCCATTATGTGTTTATATGTCATGTTTTCTTTTTTTTTAAATAAAATTATCTCCAAATATATTCTACTGGTTAAATAAACTGATTGAGGAGGTTTTTTCAAAATTTTGAGGCAGTTCTTGAGACACAAGTGGCATACATTGAGAGAAGTGCGCTTGGTGTCATTATCTTGTTAAAAAAAATGAAGTTGTCTCCAATATCCAAATTTGGGCGGATAATTTAAAATTCCTCTAAAACATTTAAATAGAGCTCATGATTCATAATACCATAAAAAAACCAAATTACTAATTTTAAAGTCGATTTACACCCCCACGCAAGAACTTCTCCACTTCCAAGCTGAGGCATGGAGGCGGAGGTATACTTATTCCACATAAATTCATGGGATTAAATTCCTCATTTTTTCATTTACAAACTATTATATGCCCATCAGAACCAAAAATGTTTAATTTTCCGTCATCCCAATCAATTTGCTGTCAATTTTGAATTTTCTGAAACTTAATCCCAAGAATCGAATTGGATCATTGAACCATGGAGATGGAAGTGTTCTTGCGTGGAGGTGTAAATCGGCCTCAAAATTAGGTAATTTGGTATTTTTTGATGGTATTGTGAATCATCAGCTCTATTTAAATATTTTAAAGTGAAATTTTAAATTATCCGGCGAAAATTTGGATATAGGAGACTACTTCATTTTTTAACAGTATAATGATGCCAAACGCTCTGCTCTCAATGCATGCCACTGGTGTCTCAAGAACTGCCTCAAAATTCTGAAAAAACCTCCTCAATCAGTTTCTTTATCCCAGTAGAACATATTTGGTGAGAATTTGATTAAAAAAAAAAGAAAACATGACATATAAACACATAATGGGAAAAAAAACAATAATAACAGAAGCACGGAGGAAAACCGAGGCAGAAATTACAAAAAACTGATTAAATCTATACCAAAACATTTAAAAGTTATTGTGGACAGTAAAAAATATCCTACTAAGTATAAAGTAAGAAAGAAATACAATATTTAAAGCTAAGTTGAGATTTTTGTTAGGTGTACGAAGACCTTTGTGGCGTAATTTTTCAATAGATTTGATTATTAATTTTTAAAATAATAGTTATATCATTTTTTAAAAAAATAATTATTTCATTTTATTAAGAACAAGTGGCAGATATCATAAAAAAATTGCAATTATAATACATTAATTTTTATTAGAGGGAAAACATTAAATTTTATAGGAAATTGCAAGTGTACGAACACACTTTTGGGGTCCACTGTATATATTGGAAAATATTTTTAGAAAGTATTATACTGTAAACACATTTCTTTTTTAATGTGACGTGGTACAGTAATAATAAATATAAAATCACACACCACACACACACACACACACACACACACACACACACACACACACACCACACACACACACACACACACACACACACACACACACACACACAGTCTACCAAATGATAAACTTTGTTAAAATTTATTGTATTTCAATAAAACATTACTCAATTTTTTGTAACAATATCAAGTCATTCGCTCTAATTTAGAATTATTATCTGAAGATATAAGAAAATTAATTATATAGATATGGAATCATAGATGATGTTATTGTGCAATACATTAGATTTAGAATCATTTCATTATCAAAAAAAATTTGGTCGTTTGCTTAAAGAAACTATTTTTATCGCCTTGAAAATCATTTGTGTTCTTTTTAAAAATTATACCTGGAACAAAAACACTGATGTTACCAGTTAAGATTTATTTAGAATTAAAATTCTGCAGAAACGCTTTTAAAAATGTAATTTTTTTTGTTCCATTTTAAGCAGTTTTAAATTTATAATAAATCATTTAAAATAAATATGGAATCAGTCAGCCAAATTACAGTAAAATCAATATAAAGTTACTAGCCGTTACCGACCCGTTTCGCTAGGTATTCCATAACTAGGTATTAACACAACTTGGGGTTAATTTCCCCTAAATCCATTTTGAAGCGGATTTTACTCCATGAAAAAAACATGCCTACCAATTTTCAAGCAGGTAGGTCTAGTAGTTAAAACCGGAAATATTTATCTATTACCCACCCCCCTTAATCCCGTGCAACACCAATTGGGGGAGCTATTTTCGCAAAACCCATTTTGTAGCTGATCTCTAATCTATGAAAGGAATCTACTTATCAAATTTAAAGACTATGCGTCGAATAGTTTCAAAATGGAAATAATTATCTAAAACGCCCCCTAAGCCCCCACAACGCCACTTGAGGGTCGATTTTCACCAAATTCATTTTGTAGTGGATCTCTACTCTATGAAAAGAATCTGCTTACCAAATTTCAAGATAGTACGTCTAGTAGTTTAAAAATGGAAATAATTATCAACGCCCCTTAAGCCATGGAACGCCACTTGGGGGTCAATTTTCACGAAACCCATTTTGTAGCGGATATTTGCTCCATGAAAGAAACATGCCTACCTATTTTCAAGCAGGTAGATATGATAGTTTAAGAACGGAAATATTTATCTATTACGCCCCTTAATCCACCACAACGCCACTGGGGGTGGCTATTTTCACAAAACTCAACGTGTAACTGATCTCTACTCTATTAAAGGAATCTATTTATCAAATTTAAAGACTGTGTGTCTATTATTTTAAAAATGGAAATAATTATCTAAAACGCCCCCTAAGCCCCCGCAACACCTCTTAGGGGTCGATATTCACCAAACTCATTTTGTAGCGGATCTCTACTCTATGAAAGGAATCTACTTACCCAATTTCAAGATTGTGTGCCGAGTAGTTTAAAAATAGAAACAATTATTTATAACGCCCCTTAACCCCCCGTAACGCCCCTTACGTTTGGAATTTCGAAAAAAATCCGTTCTTAGCTGATCTCTACTCCATGAAAGGAACATGTCTACCAAATTTCAAGTCTGTAGTATGAACAATTTCGGAGATATCGTGATTAGTTAGTCAGTCAGTGAGTCAGTCGCTATTCTCCTTTATATATATAGATTCGTATTATTTTTGAACACAACACATCCGTCACAAATTCTATGAAATTTGAATGAGAAATTATTAAATTTTTAAAAATATAATTGCCAACTGAAATCTTAAAAAAATAATTGATTCAAAATTCTGTTGATCAACTTTTATGATGCCAATTATGTTCAACTAATTGATGCGAAATTTAAATTGAATATATATTATCAGTTTAAATAAATTAAATGTGCGATATCAGCTTTTAAGTATTTCATTACATTTGTTACACATTAACAACTATAACTACATAACATTTTTCTACGTTCATGTATCGGGTTCTCAACGGACAAAGTTATTGATATCCATTAAAAAGGAATTTGCAATTTATTTTTATGAATAAATCGTGATTAACACATAGGAGGAAATTAAGTTAAAATAATGAATATTAATTAATAATAGATTTTGCTACATAAAAAGTTATAAAAGGATTATTCCTGTTGAATAAAGGGATTAATTCATTATTCATTTCATGAGAAAGGAAATAAATCCTCATTTTTGACATGCCTTGTTCCGAACAATTTCCTTATTGTTATAAAATTTTAAAAAGAATAATAATCTTCTTTTTTAAAATTAAAAAAATTTTTTTTTTTTGATGAATTTCTCTATTTTATTGTTGATTTCACAACTTTATTACTGAAAAGTGTATATGTAATGTGTTATGAAATTTATATCTATTGTGCAGCGTATTGTAAATAATTGAGCTATAAAAAAAAGGAAAGTATTTTTCAAAGATTTAATTACCCATGAGACAAAAATTAGTTGCGAAAATACGCATGCTTATTATCATATTTTTGTGTGCAGTTTTTAAAAAAGCAAGAGAATCTATTTTTTTTAGGAACGTGACCAAAATTTCAGATTTCTCCGCCATTCGCAAGACCTTCGGAATTTCATTATCGTCTGATGTTTCGGGCATTCTAGACCACGTGTCTAGTTTCATTTGGGAAAAAAGTGCAAAATGATCAGTAGGTCAAAAACTATATAGTCTGAAGTTTTTATTTATTTATTTTTTGCTTTTCGTTTCAGTCATGTCTTCGTTCATTTCGCCTTCGTTGTTCGTCATTTATTTTAAGAAAGCCTATAAAAGGGAAAATAACTAACAATAGAAGGTAAAAATCACGCTAAAGATTTATAGTTTACGATTTTATGGCGGAGACGCATGAAAATTTTTTCTTAAACAAGCAGCAAATTTATTTTCTATTAACTTATTGACAACCTTAAAAAGCATTATTTACTCTAAAAAAAGGAAAAGTATAAAAAAAAATATCTGAAAATATGAGTAACCAGTTTTTTCTTACTGATTTTACTATTTTGACCTACAATGATTAGGAACGCATTTGATGGAAACATAAATGTAAAAATACAAATTTATACTTGTTTAAAAAATTATTTTATAGTTATTATTTTCAAAAACTAAATACATAATTAATAATATTTTCATAAATTCTAGAGAGAGAGAGATTAAATTAACGTCATCTTTAAGTATTAATCTGAATCTGAAAATTAATTTTTTACATTGCAGTACGCTAATGAGAAACTTCAATTAAAACGGTTTTAAACAGTGGCGTATAAAAGAGGGGGAGGGGAGTTCAACTCCCCTTGGACCAGTGATCCCCAACTTCTGGGCCGCAGACTGGCACCGGTTCGTGGTTTAAATGATACCGGACTGCACAAGGAGCATAAAATCATATATCTTTTGCTGACTGTGTTGTATTTCTCTCGGATTTGAGCAACTTTCCATGGAAATCACTTTATATTCATTTTTCGGTGTAACTGTATTTTATTCTGAAGGTTTATTTAAATACAATTAAATTAAAACAATCTAATATATAAAAAAAAAATCAACGTCCCACCCTCAGCGGGCCGTGGTAAAATTATTAAACTTTGACCCGTCCGAGGCGATAAAAAGGTTAGAGAGCATTGCTACAAACCATTGCTCTTCAAACTGTGTTCCAAGGAATCCTAGGGTTCCACAAAGCATACACAGGGGTTCCACACGAGTTCTACGAGTCACAATGAAAATATTGAGAAAAAATACACTCATGTCCATAAATTAAGGATAATGAAGTTCAGGCAAAGAAAAAGACAGAAGAAAAACAAATTTGACTTATTTTTAAAGTATATTTATTAAACAAAAGGTAAAGAGCAAAAAAGATGCTATATGTTTGACATAATTAATAAAAATTGCGATTTTTACTCCCTCGAGCAAATTTCAAAAAAGAACCTATTTACAAAAAACAGTATAACATGGTTAGTATGATGGTTAATACGGAGTATGTCTCCCGGACGATGCAATACAGGCCTTACAACGCCTACGCATGCTGAGTATCAAATTATCAATCTGATCTTGGGGAATATTACACCACTCCATCAAGCAATGCCCTCCGAAGTTCCGGTAGACAGGCGTGAGGGGGTTGACGGGCTGCAATTCGTCGGCCAAGCATATCCCACACATGCTCTATTGGATTCAAGTCCGCCGAGTATGCTGGCCAATCCATACGGGTGATATCCTCCGATTGAAGGCATTCGTCTACAATGTTTGCACGGTGAGGACGGGCGTTGTCATCCATAAACAGAAATTCAGCCCCCATGGCGCCCCGAAACAAACGTACATGTTGTTCCAGAATGACATCCCGATAGATGTGGCCTGTCATCGTTACACTCTGAACATACAGGTCAGTTCTGGAACCAAGAATAATTCCTCCCCAAACGAGCCATCCTGCACCACCGTAACGGTGTCGTTTAATGGTGTTCTCTTGGGGGTAACGGGTACCTGGCGCTCTCCATATGAAAGTCCGGCGAGAATCAGACTGCAAACTAAACCTGGACTCGTCGGAAAACATCACACAAGACCACTGTTGCGGTGTCCACAATGCATACTCTCTACTCCAGGTTAATCGCAGGCGACAGTGAGTTGAGGTAAGGGGAACACATCTGACAGGCCTACGAGCATATAGACCAATGTACCCTAAGCGTCTGTACACGGTCTGCCTTGAAACTGTCGTACCGGTAGCTGAAGAGAGCTGACGAGACAGGTCTGATGCTGTGCTTCGTCTATTTCTTTTGGCAGTAACTTTCAAATACAGGTCCTCATTCAGCGTTGTAACTCGGGGGCGACCTGAGCTGTAACATCTACTCACATTACCATCATCTTGGAATCGTTGCCAAAGCCTGGAGATGACACTCTGGGCGATTCCAAGTTCCTCGGATACTTCCAGCTGCTTACGTCCACATTCCAGTCGTCCGATAATTCTACCACGTAAAAAATCCTCCAAATGCTTCCTTTGTGCCATAACTATGCGGTTATTGCACTGAAAGGCTTTTAAAGCGCTTGTGAACAATTTTACTTCTTGGTCACCATTCCTCTCTTACACTCTCGTCATTGTGACGTACTATCCGCGCCATCTGGTGGTTTCCTGTAATTTGCATATTCTTCTTCAAGATGTGTGTGATAATTCTACAGGTGAAATTTTTATTTTAGAGTTCAATTTCTGTGTGATGCTGAATTATCCTTAATTTATGGACATGAGTGTAAATATGTATGCAAAATGGATTCACATTCTCTATGAAGTTTCTACAGTTACAAATATCTAAAGCTCATCCCCTCCCCCTTTTCATTTAAACTGAAAATTTTATTTATTAATAATAACTTTTTTTGCAGCACTTTTTAAACTTTTATTATAGTGTAATGAAAAGATATTAAAACGATTTATCTTTATATATACTTCCGATTAGATTGTGAATATTCTATTAATTACTATCTCAGGTTCCACAACATAATTTTATACTTGTTAGTTTGCACAATATCTCACAAAATTAATAGTTTTCTAATGGAAAATGCACCTTTTGGCATTTGTGGAAAAAACACTTAAAATGAGGAAAGAAAACAACTTATCAACATATCAACAGATTCGATGTTAAAATCTAAATTTAAGCAAGAACAGCTTCTAAATGTTAAGTTGCAAATTTATGCAAAACGCACGGAGTTTCTCACACTGCTATAAACATTTTAATGCCATTCAGAACAATGTGTTTTTGTGAAATATATTTCTCAAGTAAGTGGCTACAAAAACAAATTATACTCAGAATATGTAATGCATTGCATTTGATTTCAGTTGACCTAGACTTCGAGAGTTTGTGTGAAAAAAGTAAGTACATATCCCAGTAATAAAATAGAATGCGTAGATAGGTGACACCTGGATCACAAATTAATATTATTGAGCAAATTATATTAAAAAATTAGATTATAATTTTTCAAAAAAAAAAAAAAAAAAACGCAATATTTTTTTAAAATTGCCTTTACATAAAGTGCCTATAACATATTGATTTACTTTAAATATATTATTTTGAGAGATATATTCTTTGAAATATGTGTATGGAATGGGGTTCCACGAAAACACTTTCGTTCTAGGTATTCCACAAAAGCATTATCAAGTTTTAGGGGTTCGGTGACTTAAAAAAGTTTGAAGACCACTGCTATAGACCAACAAATTTTTAATTTTTTATCATAGAAATTACCCCTTGTCGCTTCCAGCTTCGTGGCTTTTAGAATGTACCCTTCCCCGTACAAGAGAGGTATGTGTAGACACACATACACACAGCTTTTCTCCCATTTTCTATACATTATTTTCAGTCGTCAAATTTGAAAAAATTGTGAGCTATTTTTCCCACAATTTTCTCTCAATTTGATTTACTTTTTTTCAAAAAATAAATTTCTCATTTTGCTAAAGAGCTTGAATTTCAAATGCATTATTTTAGATTTAGTTGAACTTGTCCTATTGCTTCCACGTGTAAATCGTCAATTGCTTCTCAGGGCCGGCTTTTGAACCTTCAATGGATTACGAAAGCATTTAGCTGATTTATGAAACACACTGATAAAAAGAGTGAAGAGCGATGAATTGGTCATGGGCTTCAAGTTTGGCGCCTTGATCTCTTAGGGCTACTTTTCATTTCCCAAAATACTTTAACGATCATACCATTCTGACACACAAAAAATACGTAAAGATGTGTCACGGCTTAAGCATGCTGAGATAGAAGGGAAAAGGGATGAAAAGTGAAATCGTAATTAAGTAAGTCTCAAAAATTCCAAGGTGTGTATCGAGTTACGTTTAGTGATTTTCTATTTCAATAATTTTAATAATGTTTTGAGTAAGGTATTAATTAATGCATGAAATATTTAAAAAAACAAACATCTACAGGGTATTTGTAAAATATACAGATTAATTTTTAGTTCATTAACTATTTTTAAGTCACAAATTATTGTAGTAAGCGATAACGTAAAAGATGAGAGTTCTAATTGTTAATCGAATGCTATTTAAAGTGTTTTTAACTCAAATCACAGACTCGGTAAAACTGAAGTCTATATTTGTATTTGAAGAAAAAGCACATTTAATTTGAAAATTTGGGATTCGGTTTTTTCCCCCTCATGCTTCCGTATGTTTAATAATAATGTGTCACCACTTATTCTGTATTTCTGAGCATTAGCTGAAGACAGCATTGAACTCAATTAAATAATGAAAAAAATTGACGCATTTATATTTTGTGTGTAAAAAATTTGTATTATACGAAATAAAAATAATTACGAAAACTTGACATAAAAGAATATATGTCCAAAATTAGCATAGACACTTTAGAACAATGGTCCCCAGCCCCGGAACCGCGGACCGGTATCGGTCATGGAGCAAAAGTGGGCCGGGTAGCCCAAGGAACATTAAATTACTTCCATTTTTTATTTACTGTGATGTATTTCTCTCGAGTTTGTGCGACTTTCCCGGAAATCACTTTATATTTAACTTAAAATATAAAGTGATTTTCGTGGAAGGTCGAACAAGTGAAACATTTAAACAAGATATAAATATATACCTTGTTCAAATTTTCGATCGTTAATAAAATACATTCTATTCATCCATTCAAGTTCTAATACATTTTTTAAACTTGTATTGGATGACACTTGATGCTAATACAGTTTTTCAAATATTAATTTCTTAATTAAATTAAAAATTGAATAAATAGTAGCAAAAATAATAGTCCAACAGCATATATAGAAAGGAAAAATCGTTCGTTGTGTCCCTGTTGCGCAATGGACTTCTAATCCAAAGGTCGTGGGTTCGATTCCCACCTGGGATGGCATAATTTCTGAGAATGTGATTTCGGTTTTACTATACTATTTTATCAGAATCATTAAATTTAATTAATTAATAAATAGTGACAAACAAAAACAAAAATAGTCCAACACCCTATATAGAAAGGAAAATGGAAAATTATAAGGAAAATCGCTTTCTATTGAGATTCTGTCACATGTATATACAACGATGATGACAGATTTAGTAAAGATTACGACGAATTTAGTAAAGGATTTTTCACAGCGTGGCCGGTGTTGGTTTTTACGTATAAGGTTACTATTTATGATGGTTGATGATGCCTTTTCATTATTATGGAAGAGGCAGTCTTGGAAAAGCTATTCTTCTTTATTAAACACTGAACATAAAGACACATAGATGGACGTAATCACAAATAAACACACACACAACAATACACAAACACTAGCCTCAAACAATTACATGATGAGAACAAGAGATATGAGAGAGACTGGCGGTGAAGGTCGTATGACTCTTTTGTAACAGGAGTCGTGATTGGATGCAAATGCGCGCGAGCAATTAGATTAAGATTGTAACAGTCTTGCGCGAAAGAACTAGGAAATAACTTAACGGGGTAAAATTAAAGAGTTAGAAGTCATTACATATATACATTTTTATGGAAATTGTAACTTTTTAATAAAAAGTATCTAAAATTAAATTTTTACTAATGGACTAAAATAGGAATTGACTTAGGCATTTTTTTTTTAATATTACTTGTTTTTCGGTTAAACTGTATTTTATTCTACAGGTACTTCATAATACTTCTATAATACTTCATCGATAGTACAATTTTCCAAGTTACTCATTCATGTGTCTGCGGCAGTCGAGCGGTCAAGAATTTGAGATTGGAGTTGTTTCAGTTGAGTCATGAGTTCGAGTCCTGGTGCCATTAAAGAATCATTGTGTAGCAGGGAGGATGCGAGTTAAATTCCTCTGATCTCAAAGTCTTCACGCTGGCTTGGTGAGGAATTTTGGGGAGTGGGGAGTTATACTCGTCATTAGATCGTGGCTTGGAATTGCGAATCCATCGCCAATAGCCCTGGTGTTGCTCTTGAGTGTGACATTAACAAAAGATGAATCCTCTAATATATATTTTTAAATACTAAACAATATGCTACGAACATCCAAAATTAAATCGGCTACAATTTAAATATTCATAAGTTGCTTACAGTTCTAGTCCAATTAAGTCGTTGAAAAATATGAAATACAGCTTAATTTAAGATATACAGAGAGAAGGGTAAAAAATCTTGATGTAATAATAATAATTGAGAGGAAATTGAAATTTATTATTTTTTCAAATCAATTAATGATTAAAATTTTTAAGGTGTGACATGTTAATTACTTGTCATAAGATATCTTTGAACCAGATATATAATTTTTGCAAGAGTTTATACAACGAAATATAGGTAGCTGTTATTATGTTTCAACATATGAAACATTAAAATAGTGTGACTGTGTATTTAATATCAAGGGTGAATGAAAAATAAAAAACACAACAACATTGCAGTTTTTTTTTTAGGCTACTATATATTTTTGTACACGTACAATAAATGACTAAATAAATATACAGAATGCCAAACGTCTAATTCCTTCGTAGTAGAAAGAATAACCGAAAACTTACCGAAAAAGCAAAAAAGAATTTTAGAATTGCAGTATTTTGCATGCTTTTTAAAATCTATTTTATAATCATTTCAATTTTAGCTAGAAAAAAAATGTCTGTATTGCAAACAATAATTATATGTTGTGTTGACATATTTTTAATAATCCTCAACCAACCTACACACAGGTAAAAATAAATATTTTTAAAAAAATTTCTTCTAGAATAAATGTGCATCACTACAAATATAAGCTCTTATTGTTTTATTTAAAAAATACGGTTTTTTAATAAATATATGGATGTTTAATTGCTCATATGAAGTGGCATTTTAAAACTTAAAAATAAATTTGTAAAAATGCATTTCAAAGTGAAGAGAATAACACATCAAATTTAAAAAGCAAAACCAGAAATCAAATATCTGTTAAATTGGCGTGTTCTCTGTTTTAAGTCTAAGAAAAGTCAAAAAAATAATTTCAGAAAATTTAGCACACAGAGATAAAATCAAGTGGTTTTTAGATTATGTACTTAACATTGTTTGCTAATGAGAAAGGAATTTTAAGAGTTCTTTTTTTAGAATATTTAATCAGCTATGCACAGTTTTATTTTATTTTTAATAAATTTCGTTAACTGTATCAAGTTTTATGATAAGCATCAATTTTATATTCTCAACCATGCATTTCTCTCTAAAAGAGATGACGTAATTCTTCAATTATGTTTAGCAAGAATTTAGAAAAAATCGTTTGCAGTCTTATTTGTGTTTTTTATTATTTAATTCGCGCGCTTCATTTCATGCACAAACGCTTAAATTTGAGTGTCTAACTAAATTTATAAATGAATTCCAATGAGGAATTTTGCGAAAGAATTTTAACTGTACATCCATTTTTAAAGCACATATTTTTATTTTTTCGTATTTATGGAGACATAAATACTTCCTTGATTTGAACTGAAACGAAAGAACTCCGTATTTAGATATTAACCGCTACTAAAAGTCTTATTTTAAGAAAACAAATAAATGAAATAAAAGCATCATTAGTTCGTTTTTTAAATTTTTTCTTTCAACTCGCAAGTTTGTGTTAAGATAAGAAGTTTCTTGTAACCCTAAAGCATAGAAGAATTTTTAAGAGACTTAGAATGCAGTAATATGTTACAAAACAATTTGGGTCATCTTCAGCTGACCCTCTGTGGAGGCTGTGGCTTCTTCCATTGCCTATTAAAGTAACGACCACATTCGGAGGAAATATATTTAATGGACTTCCATTTGGAAAGCGATAGACTTTTTTAGAAGACGACTCCTAACTATTTACGGCATGCATTTTCTCTTCCTCTTTCATTTCTTCTTTTTGAAATTGTTTTTGAAGCAATATTTTATTCAATAATTTTTTAATTTAATGATTTCAAAGTAAAAAAAAAGCCAGATATTTTATTTTTTAGCAACAATTCAACGGATGAAGAACTAAATAAAGTACCACAACAAATAATGAAACAGGAAAAAAAATAAGGTTCTGACATTTTTAATAGAAAGAGAATATGGTAGAATCACGTTATAGTTTGGCAACTAAAATATTTTTTACCTCTTTCCTACTTTTTTTACATTTGTAAAAGAGAAATAATTTTCTTCCTCACAAGCAAATAAATTAATGGTATTAATTAAAATGACGTTTTGAGTGTACATTGGTAATATACACACAAATTACTTAAATAATTTGAAATGAATCTATAACTAATGCTATAGATTCTGAAGAATGTAATCATTATAGCAAAAACAATTTTTGTATGCATAATTGATTCGGAATTTAAATCGTTACACACACAATCTTACTAATTTTAATAATGACGAAGTGGCCTCAAATACCAAAGCAATATTTCCCTATTTTGGATCATGTTCATGTCAAACAGAACTTAATTTTCTTTTATTATTTTCTCCGTGCGTCAAGTGACCGAGGTAGCTCAGTAGTCATGGTCACGCGCTCGTGGCCAGCGAGTCGTGAGCTCGAATTCTGAATTCGAGTGTCACTGAAATCGAAATTAATCAAAAATATATTTGTAAATCAGAAGCGGAAATAAAACGTCAAACTGAAAATAGTAAGCTACAAAAAAATTCTTCTTTTGCGTTGTTTAGTTTAATGGGATGTATTATCACAATTCTTCAACGATTCGCATAGTTGCAGGTGTAAAATATTGGGTTGTGTTCGAAAAGTAATTCCTTTTTTTCCTGCAGAGGAGTTAAATGTATTTTTTTACACAAACTTCACACTTAAGCCACATAATAATTATATGTTAAGAGAGCTTATATAACAAGATTTGCTTGTGAAAAAGTCAAATTGATTATATGCAGTAGTGTTTGGTTGGTGCCCTTTCAAATGTGGAGAGTGAAAAGCAGCATTTTGGACATATTTTACTTTTATACTATCGAAATGGTAAAAATGCCGTTCAAGAAAGAAAAAAAAATTATCCGTTACGCTCGGAGAGGATGTATCCCAGTGCCAAAACTGGTTTGCAAATTTCGATCCGGCAGTTTTAATGTTAAAGATGCATCACGTTCTGGAAGGTCAGTGGAAGCTGATAAAGACACAATAAATTCATTAACTGATGCAAACCGACGAATAACAACTTATGAGATCGCTGAGAGATTAAATTTATCGAATTCGACTCTTCCTCAAAGCTCGACAAATGAGTTCCTCATGTTCTCACGGAAAGCAGTTTGTGTCACATTGCCGTCAGATTTGCTACTCAAACGTTAACAAAAATTATCCATTTTTGAAGTGCATCATCACTGGGGAAGAAAAATGGGTTGTCTTCAACAATGTCAAACGCAAAAGATCATGGAGTAAAAAAGATAAACAAGCTCAAAGCATTTCGAAAGCCAATATTAATCAAAAAAGGTAATGCTGTCTCTTAGGTGGGATTTGAAAGGAATCGGCTTTTTCCCCCTTTTAGCTTTTACCGGACGATTACTGTCATCAGCTGGACAAACTGGATGATTTACTTAAAAAGAAAAGGTCAAAACCGATCAGGAGAAAAGGCGTAGTGTTCCACCAAGATAATGCCAGACATCATAGAAGTTTGGTAAATCGCCAAAAGTTTTTTCAGCTTGAATGGGATATACAACCACACCCATCATATTCTCTAGATCTTTCACCTTCTTATTATTATTTGCTCCGGTATATAAAATCTTTCGGACGGTTAAAACTACTTCATATGAGGAGGTCAAAAATCATCTGGATCAGTTTTTTGCCAGCAAATTACAAAACTTTTATGATCCCCTAATTGTGCCACTGCCAGAAAGATGGCAAAAGGTGGAAGGACCCAGAACGGGCAATACAGGGTGATCCCAAATTCATGGTAAAAACTTTAAGGGTAGATACAGGACATTGTAATGATCATTTAGTGTATACAATGAATGGGCGAAAGTGACGAGGTGATGTGCAAACAGGGGAAATAAAAGAAAAGAGAAATGGAGTTATCGGTTGCTTTCATTGCCGGTAGAGGGCAGTAGATTTCTAGCCACCATTTAACATGATGCATCTCAGGAGGAGAAAGCGTCATTCACAGTTATGCTGATGTTTACGCTGGGAGACCTTACGTATGCCGAAAATGCAGACATGCATTACATGTACGGCCAAGTAAATGGTAACGGCGGAGCTGCGCTACGAGTGTATCACGCCCAGTTTCCTGATCGACGAATGCCGGATCACAGAATTTTTCAGCGGTTACATCGTCAACTGCGTGAAACATTTTCGTTTCACATCACTAGAAATGATGCTGGTCGACAAAGAGCTGTATGCAGTGCAAGCATCGTAGAAAGCATCTTAAATGTTGTGGTTGTCAGACCAGAGTTAAGTACAAGAGGTGTTTCTCATCACGTAAGTGTGAGTCATCAGACCATTTCAGAGTGTTAAACGAAAAGCGCTTACACCTGTTCCATTTTCAGGTAGTACAAGCTTTGAATTCGGCAGACTACCGTCTCCGATTGCCAGAGGGTGGTACAGCAGGGCTGCAGCTGGACTTCATAGTTCATGTGCAAAACAGTTAAGAACAGTTATTGTAGCATTAAATTTGTCAACGATGCTTTCAATAAACATTTTGACTTTCCTTTCGTCTCTTATTTTTTTGTATTTGTGCCTCACCGCGTCACTTGCGCCCATACATTCCTATGCAATAAATGATAGTTACAATGTCCTGTACCTAAAGTTTGTACTATGAATTTGTGGGACTACCCTATATATAATTTAATAAAATATTTATTCACTATATAAAAGTAGTCTTTCATTTTCACAGGAAAAAAAATTACTTTTCGGAACCAATATAAACTTAGTCTAAAAAGTTATCAATATATAAACAGAGAGAGAGAAGCCCCCCCCCCAATATATAAATTGAAAGAGAAAAACTCTTAGAGAAAGAGAACCCTTAACTTAAACTTAAGAGTTTATTAACATCGCAATACAAAACAACACGAACGCTTTTGGCGGCGGACCTCGCAAATTTTGAACCTTGGTCAAGTGACGAGGACGACACCTGAGATGTTGTCACCCCCACTCCAAACAACCACATCATGCCAACAGGAGATTTTGAGCCTCGACGTATTTAAAGTTCATCAACTCCTCTACACGGTAGGTCTTCAGTGGCACTAGGGCTCGAAATCATGACGTCAGGAGCTCTTGACCAAGACCTCCAAGTTACAGCGGCCATCAAAGCTTAAGAAAGAGAAAAACCAGTCAAAATATCAATGAATTAGTCATTCAAACGATTAATGAAATCCAAAAGCTCCAAAAGTTATTAGTGGTAGTAGACTTCTTAGAGTGAAACCGACCACAACCTACTCATTACGCAAGTAACATTTTCTGAGTTAGAGTGTCACCCCCTCCCCAAATATGTTTTTAAAATTTCATTCCAAATTTATTTTTTTAAAAAAGAATCAATTTTTTGAGATAGATTTGTATTAGGTATTGTTTCGGTGATTTTCTGATTCTCTAAAAAATTGATAAGAAATATATTACAGATAATTTGATTGAAATCCGACTCTATTTTGTGTTCCAACTTCCGGTCAATTCGATGTTTTGCGATTGATGCCCGGTAATTCGATGGTGTGCAGATTGAAAGGTGATAGTTAATTGGCGAATACATCGGCCTGTGCGCTCTGACGTGCAACCGTACTCAACACTTCCTCTTCGGCATGCACGTTAACTTTCCTGAATCCATCGTGCAACACAAATGTTGGGGGGGGGGGGCTACTCACGTTGTGTCCAGCCCGAATTGCTATTGTGGGCAGTGACAAACCCCATTTGTAAGTAAATTGTACCAATGTGAAACGAAGTAAAAATTTCTCAATTAACATTACTCATTACAAGAAAATCTATTTTAATTTTAATCACAATAAAATGATCTATCTTATAGCTCGGTATTTTTCGAAATTTCATCTGCCATTCTGCTTATTTTTTCGACAATAAGAATTATTGAATGGATTTTAAGCGTGAAAGTGACGAAAAAAGCTCTCCCTTTGAAGCGGAAATAACTGCAAAATATAAATATTTATTTTTCATATAAAACAGGCGATAATCGAGAGATGAGTAGTTTTGAATGAATAAAATTAAAAAAAAAATCTGAATGAGATAAAACAAACATTTTATGAAATGAAATGAGAAAAAAAAAATACTTTTTTATACATACCGTTTAATACATGTCGTTTATAAACGCAAATTCTGAGGGGAAAAAAATTCGAAATGATTGATTATTTCAACAAAGCAAAGTAAATGACTCCAGTCAAACTTGAAGTTCTAAGGTCAGGCTGTTTGCATAATACGAGCATTTTTACATCATATTTTCAATATTTTAAACTTTATTTTTTTTTTGTTTTATATCGCACTTGTGTGTTACTCATGAGGGAAAGCAACAACAGTCACGGGTCAATTCTGCAGGAGAATTCAAAAATAAAAGTAATAAATGTCTTCTTTGTGGAAATTATAAGAAAATTGGTTCCTGTGCAGTGTGAAACCTAAAAACAAAACTGTACAAATTCGACGGAATCTCTCTTTCGACCCCCCCCCCCCCCGTACACAACCGCAATTAAATTACTTACGTAAGATCATCACTTCCTGGAATAGCTTTTGCGTGCTTTCAAAGAACGAGACTCAAAATCGAAAAACATTTTCGATTAGAAAAATGCGTGAGTAAATTCTACTCTTCGTAAAGTTAAAAATATTTAACTGCTTATCGTGTACAGTTGAGTCCCGAAAACTCGGCCTAACGTGGACCGAAGGGTGGCTGATTTTGTGAAAATGAGAATGGATTATTAAAAAAGAATAAGCACACGTGTTTCCTCTGAAAATATTGTACTACATTTGTGTATGCATTACTCTCTTGAGAATACAACAGAAAATAAACTGCCCAAATACCCTTCAACAAGAGAAAAGTACGTAGAAGGTACTAGCTGTATGGCCCGGCTTTGCACGGGCTTCTTCAAGTATATAGATTTTTGCCTTAAGAATTTCCCCTCCCCGTCTCGGTGTAAGCACTCTTCCTGATGTGTTTGTGTGACTTCCATATTAATATATCATTAAAGTACCCTTTTTCAAAATTTCTTCCACCTCTTTGACCAATGGGACGGGTCTGTTTCCCGTCATATTAGCCAGGCGTTGCACGGGCTTTTAACGAGTACATGACTTTATCCCCTTGGAAATTTCCCTTTTCCCTCTCGACGCCAGCACTTATAGGAGAGTGATTTCTATCTTTATGTCATTAAAATTCCCTTTTTTCCGAAATTTCTTCTACTTCTTGTACTTGTTAGGAATATTTCTTTTCCCTCGTTTAACCCGGTGTTATACGGGCTTTTTCAAGTGTAAAACTCTTTTTTTTCATCTTTTCCCCCTCAAGGATAAGATCAAATTTCTATTTTCGATAGAGCATTTACTACATGAAAATTAAGGAATACATATAGCATACAGTAATTTACCTGATCGGACACACCTCAGGAAATGCTTTATGAAGGCTTAAAGCTGTCTATAATGAAAATTAAGCAGCCGACATTCTGCATTTTGCTGCTTCATCACAAAGGCGACGAAAGAACTGTAAGTACGTTACCGACACACCTTGTTCTTCAGAATATTGAAGGACAATTTCGACAGCCTTTAGTTCCTCTCTATATGATATTTTAGGGGTTTGGACGGTGTCCTCAACGTTAACTTCTACATCATTTTGCATCACTTTTTCGTTAATTGTGACAGCAGCAATAATTTTTGCATCGGATGTCCTGCAAGAGTGTGGCCGAGTTATCCGGATAGCCGGTTTATCAAGAGGTGAGTTTTCAGGATTCTACTGTATAATGCCGAACGGTTCCTGCTTCCATCTGAACCCCCTTGTATACCCGCAGTCCCGGCTAGGTGTGTGGGAGAAACTGAATAATCAACAGTCATGATTTCACACTAACTATTTTATTGTTACCAAAATATCAATCAGACACAATAACAATCTAATAAAGATAAATAATCAAATAGTACAGCGCGGAGGTGAGATTCAATAACACGGGATAATACTACGGATCCTCAACTGATTCTACGATAGCTTAAACACGCTCAATATAAACTACATCGCACACTAATAAGCTAGCTTCTAATTAAAAAAGGCTCACGATACCTGTAATTTTATGAAGCAGTTCCTACACTTGAATCTTACAGGAGATCTTTATCTGGATTTAATCACTGTCGTTGGATCCACTCTCAGTAATCCTTTTCAAGGATCAACTCCAAAATCTCTTAATAATTCCACGATTTTTCAATTTTCAACTAACAAACTAACTCGCCAACGCATTTGCCAACTCTTTGCAAACTCCAACTTGCCAACCCTCAAACTCGCGAAAACAGAATTCATATAATATACTTCATTTGCATAATCACGCTTTCATACTCGGCGAAAGTTGGTTGAAATACATATTTTCTAAAAGTGTCATGAAGGGATTAGTAGAGCCGCGTATAGCTCCGTCACAACTGTAGTTTGCAATGAAATATGCAAAAGTATAAAATACTTAGTATTAAGATTTGGGAGATAAAAGTGGGAAAAACATTCTTGTGCAAAAAAAGAACAGGATAGATTTGAACAGGAACGTACAGAATATTGAGGCTACATGATTAGTTAGGCAGTTTCTTTGTCAATGAGCAACATTGCTTTAAATTTTCAACCAAAGGTAAATTAGCAGGTCTGTCGAATTTTAGATAATAATCCTTCCTTCCTCAGTGGTTCGATAACCCAGGGTGAGCCTTGGCCTTCTCAAGAAGCCTTTTTCAGGCCATCCTTCCTCCAATTAGTGTTCTCCAATTTTTAATTCTTAAAACTAGGAGATTTTTTACTAGGCCATCAATGCATCTTAGATTTGGCCTGCCTTTTCACCCTGTTCCAATTGATTGGGCATTGAAGACTTTTTAGATGGATGCAGTCTTCATCCGTTCTGACAACGTGACAACCTTTTAATAATTCGTTGTTCAGATAATAATAACTCCATGAATTTAGCGATACTAAAAGTGACTTTTATCAAGTCAACCACACGCAGTTAAATATATTATTAGTATTATTACTACTACTATTAGTCCATTTCTTTTTGTAGGAACAACTGTGACAGGACACATTTAGAATTCTTCTGTGTGTTCCATATACTCGTTCAAATTTATAAAATATCAGCAAAGTGAAGCTCCATCTCTCTTTTAGAGAGATTATGTATTATTTGAATAATATCTTTCTTAGACGTTGGATTACTTAGCTTTGGAGCCAAACTTTATTTTTCCTGTATGTATTAGATTTAATATAGAAAACTAAAAGTATATGAATTTCAAATCAAATAAATTATGTATATATATATATATTACCATATATAAATGTTGGAAGATCATTTAAGCAAGCTTAACCCTACATCACTGCCCTATGTTTTGTTACAGCTTTAGGAAGCCTAATAATTTTTTGATTTTTAGTCTATTGACATTTTCTTATTATTACCCTAAAATTCGGTCTATAAGGCGCACTTCTAACACAAAAAATAAGATCGAAATTTAAGGGTTCGCGTTATACGCCGGATATAAAAATGATAGCTTTAAAACAACAAAAGAGATGAACATTAAAAAAAATTTACTTCTACACATATCGAAATACTGTTTATTTAAAAGAAATGATATGCCTTTTGAACTAAAAAAAGTTCTAGTTCTAGAAGTGTACTATATTTTTTCAAAAGTCTGTGATAGTACCGCGTACAAATGACTTCAAAACATAAGAGCGTTGTATACCAACATTTTAGATTTTTTCGTAAAAAAGGGGACGCACTAAAAATTAAAAAGTGCTGCTCTAATAAAGTATAGGGGCGCGTTATACACCGGATTTTAATAATATATGTCTTATGTTCTTGGTTTAAATATGCATAATTTCTCCTCCCTCTGATTTGTAGTATATATATATATATATATATATATATATATATTAAATACTATATATATATATATAATATCTATCATTATTTTGTTTTATAATAGTTATATATATTAACTATTTTAGAAATCATAATAGGTCTTCATTTTAGTCCATTGACTCTTCTGGTTTCTTACATTTTAAAGTTCTAATTCTGTTCATGTTATACATACGCTTAGTTAATTCTTGTACAATAGATTTTTCCATCATTTTTTAAAGTTGTGTTTCTTGATATCTGGTTTAAATCTTCTAGCTTTGTTAGTGATATAATTTTGTATTATCAATTTTATAATGCCATGTATATTTTTCATTTTATGTTACTATATATATATATATATATTTATATATATATATACACATATACACTCTACGATTGCGTTGAATGAAAAAGTAATTTTTAGTTTACCCATATTTTGCTTAAATTATCGAAATATACCAGCAGTACAACAGATTATTAGTAAGTTTTGAATTTTTTGTAATCAGTTGTGTGTGCGATTAAAAAAACATTCTGTGAATAAATTAAATATACTAAAGATTCTCTTATTTACAAAAAGAAAATTATAACTTTTTCTACAATAAAATTCCTAAGCAAAATATAAAAAAAAATTTGACTAAATAATAAGTACGAAAAAAATATGTGCTGAATTTTGAAGAAGCTTAAAATAACTTCGATTTATAGTTTTTTTACTCTGCCGATTTTTGGTTTAGACATTTAAAATTTTTCTCGCTAAATTTCTATAACGGGATTTATGTGTGATTCGTTAATCTTATTGTCATTTATAGCTGCGAACAGTTGTACAAAACATGTTAGTGGATCGAAAAACAGATTATGAATTTAAACCCAGTTTCATTGTGATGGAATCCTAATCTTCCCAACAGATCGAAAATTTAAAAGCTTCATGAAATACAACTCATTGCTGTAAATCCGATCTGTATTTATTTTACGATTAAAATAATCGTGACTCGTGTAACATTGCAGATTTCTAGGCTACGAAGAGACATATGAACACACATGTGCATTACTGCACGTATGTCACCTTTTACCGATTACGCCACGTAAGGCCGACCTTCAATGTTCTATATATAGTTCGATAAATTTAATGTTTTAGATTTCGGCTACATGTGAGCTAATGAAAAGAAATTTAAAGAAATAATGAGATAGAATTCTTAAAAATAAATTTTCGCGAAGAAAATATCTAGTATATGTTATTGTTTATTTGAGATTAAATATCATTTTGATGCTATATTTTGGTGAATACCTGGATTTTATAAACATTTTTTTTTTCATTATCGGATTAATGAAATAAGTTTTTAAAAACAAGTATTTTATAATATTAAAAGATATTCATTTAGTTTCTTACTTTTAACACAAAGTGAGTTTTTTTTTTAAAATAAATTTATTTGCAAAACTCCTCATGCTCCACATAGCATAACATGAGGCTTACTGACGTAAGTGGTAACAACATTATAAAATAATAATAATAATTAAAAAAACATAATTATGAAAAAAAACATGAAAGAGACAATATAAATAAAAGGAAGGGAGGAAATACACAAATATAAAGAAAGGTAGGTATCTAAAAAATTTTAAAAATCTATACAGTAAACAAATTTTTTCCAAGACATTCAGACTTTCAGAACTATTGACAAACAAAGACAAAATAGGTGGCCAGGAAATGCCTAAGCGTTTCAAATCTTTTTTAAAACTTTCTCTTTTACAAAAATATAGATTACAATACAACAAGACATGTTCCGCGGTTTCAGCGTCCAGACCACAAGAACAAATATTATTATCAATTAAGTTAAACCTAGATAAATAGCTCTTAAAATTTCTATGTCCTGTTAAAATCTGGGACAACTTAAAATCAGTAACAAATTTCTTACATTTTAGCCGTTGATAAATTGTCGGAAAAAACTTTTTAGTTCACAAAGCTTTAGGTGAGGCCAAGAAATTGGAGTTCCAGTCGGAAACAGTTCTTTCCCAAGCTAAATGCTTCCAATGGGACGATGGCACAGACATCGAAAGGCTCAAATCTTGGCAAGTTGCCTCTTTAGCCAACTGGTCCGCTCTATCAATGCCGAGATTTCCACTATGGCCCCGAACATAAGAAAAGTGGGTATCACAGGTTGTACAGAATAGATTGAACCTCCACAACAGTTTTTCTGTAGAATTTATATTGCGCAGAGAATGAAGCGAAGAGAGAGAGAGAGAGAGTCGGTGCAAATAAGAAATTTGAGATTACCGCCCTGATGGAGAGAGACCTGAATCACTTTTACGGCAAGATTAATGCAGAGTAGTTCGGCTTGAAAAACAGAGCATTCATCTCTTATTCGATGCTGGAAAGTAGCTTTTTCAAATCCATCCTCGTAAATAACGCAGACAAGACCAACTCTTCCATTCAATTTACTCCCATCCGTGAAATAAATAGTTTTTTAAATCTTGAAGGACTTCATTTGAATAAGTTACAAGAGTGATAGGCTTTCTGCATGAAGGATGTAGCAATAATGAAATTGGAATCGCTCCATCCAACGTGCCAAGGCTGGTACTCAAAAAACTTTTCCGAACATCAAGATTGTTTAAAATAGCCAAGTCAATAGGTGGCATTCCAGAAATCGCAAAGACTGCTTCATAACTAAGAGTTTTGTATCCTTTAATGATACGAAGTAAAAACCTCCGTTGCGTTCTCCTAATAAGTCTACTATTAACTTTCTTACTTAAAGAGTGTCCCCAAGCTCTCGATGCATAAGACATAAGAGGTACTATCCCCTGCTTATAAATCAACTGAAGAACATTAGTTTTCACCCCAAAAGTATTGTTTGAAATTCTTAACAGTCCAAGAAGAATTTTTTTCACTTTTGCTAGAAACATAAGAGATATTCCTTCCAATTCATTTTGTTATCAACAATTATACCCAAATACTTAATCTTGTGCACTTCTTCAATTGTTACACCTCCAAGTTTTAAGTTAATTCTTTGATCTACTGTCGATTTTTTTATAAATTTTCATTACTTTTGATTTATAAGTGGATTAAACTCTAATTTATATAGCTCTGACCATTTAAAAATATTATTAAGAATGTTTTGTGACAAAGTGCACACATCCCGAAAGTCCTTACACTGGACAATAAGAAGTACATCATCTGCAAAAGCTATTTTATGACAATTCTGGAAACTTGAGATATTGCAAAGAAGATCGTTCATAATTAAATTCCACAGAAAAGGTCCCATAACTGACCCTTGAGGGCAGCCTTTTTCTTTTTTTGAGTTGAAAGGTAAAATTTACTTATGTGATCAGTTGTGTGTAAAAAATTCATTAAAGGTATTTAAAGAACGGCATTCCGTTATCTGAAGTGACCACGGTAGCTGCGTGGCCATCGTCACGAACTCGAGACCGGTACTGTCGAGTCTTGGGGTCAAAACCTAGTGTCACAGAAGACCCGCACGTAGAGGGGATGATGCACGTAAAATCAGTAGAGGTTTAAATTCCTTCCGTTGATGTGGTGTGGAAGTTCTGAGAAGGGGTTTATAAGCTCAAGTAACGTTCTCGTCACTTGACCATGGCTCAAAATTGCGAGGTTCTCGACCAATAGCCCTTGTGTTGCTTAACAGTTCGATATAAATCAAAATCAATCAATCCATTATTTTAATGGTTCTTCATTTTAAAAATTAACACCTCATCCATATCTTGTTGAGGACATCACGGAGAATATTTTTCTTTGATTTATATAGAATTCTGTTTCCTACAATTGCACGCCTATGTAAAATAGTAATCCTTATTATTTATGTCTCACAACTATCAACTGTTTATTTTCATGATACTTTGTTATTGCGTTCTACCATGGTAAGTCGGCTTTCCCATGACGCAATTAAGTTATATTCATCTTCGGCAATCATTCTACGACTGTCATCGTGAAAGTGGCCTTAAAAGGCAGTTTCCAAGAACATCCAAAAGTGACAAATACGAAATCAAAACTGGATGCGGAACAGACACACTTCCGGCGGCACAATGTGTGTGTGGAAGTATCTATTCCGGAAAATCATTTTTACCCAAAGGAGCATCATGTCGGAATGCGGAATGTTACTCTTTCGCTGACCGCGTCATATTTTTCGCTCCCGTTCACATTCCGCCGTTGTTTGCTTTTGTTGAGTAATCTTGTACTCTCTTCTGCCACCTCCGAATCTGGCAACATCCTGTTATTTCTTCAGCTGCAGCCATTCATGAATGGAATAGGTCACGCCAGTATGGTTGCTGTGTTGTGGGTAACATTCTCAAAAATCAATTCAGTTTACCAACAAGAATCGATATTGTTTGCAGATGAGCATGAAAAAACGATAGATTAAATGCATGATAATAATAGGGAATATAAAAGATGACGATTAAATTATGATTAGGCTAATCGAATCCTATTGTATGAAAGCTCGATTCAACTCTAATGTTTGCGGTTTGACTTTTTTCCTTATTGATAGTCGGTCATCGCGTGAGGCCAGCCATTTTTAGAATAGAGACGTGAAAAAAAATAACCTTATTTATATTAAAAATTTTATATTTTGTTCATGTTCCCTGGTAAAAGAAATAATATTTGCATGAAGAATGCGCTATCTCTATCAAACTCAGGTTTATTGTTATTGTCTTTTTTCTTTTAATGGTCGAACTCATCAGCCGAACATTTTACTTTCGTTCGATTATATAAATATTAAACTAACTGGATAATAGTTAAAAATCTTGAATAAAATACTGGTAAGAATAGTGATACAATTTAAAAGTTGACAATTCAAGCAGCATTTTTGAAATTTTTGTACACATACATTTTACGTTCAGTTATTTTATTCAAATTTACCTTCATTATATATATTTAGCTTTATTGTTAAATAATTATTTCCGCAAGTGAGAGGTCACCTTAATTTAAATGTAGATTAGAAGAAATAAATATAATTCACATGGAAATAATTTCAAAAGTCATTGTTATTTACGGAGAGAAATTGTATAAGTAAAAAAAAAAAATGAATGATTAAAATTATATTGAGTTACATGTATTCGATTTCAGTTAGAATGGTTTGAGTTACATGTATTCGATTTCAGTTAGAATGGTTTTTGGACATCTCAATTTTATAAATTTTTATGGTTTTAAGCAACCAACATTTCTAGGGCAAGACAATTTTTTTTGGAGCAACTGTAACTTCAAATTATATTGAAATGTTAAAAATTCCAATGTGAGTATAGAGTGAACATTGGACTTAATTAACAAGCATTTAGAAGCATGTTAGTGTAGTTTTCGAAATAAAAATATGTATGATTTGTTTTTATAGATCTAATGAAAAATTAATAAAAAGAAACATTTATGCATTTGTCACTTATAAGCCTCTTCAGTACTACCAGCATATTTCTTTTTACAGAATTCCAAAAATGTGTTCCTTTTTATGATAGAATATTCACACAAACCTGAAAATATTTCATGTTTTAGAAAATCATGAAATATTTCCCTTTTGCATACACAGGTCTTCCCTCTAAGCATTACAGATTTCTTCTGATTTTTTTTAAAATCTGAAGTATTGGCTTGAAATAGGAATTGTAAAATGTTATAAGGATTCAAAACGAAAAAAAGTAGCAGGGTTTTGTAATGGATGACATGTTTGATTTCCTTAAAAAAAAAGACATTTTCTTTTTCTCTGAATTGATTTATTCCTTGAATGACATATTGAATTGCTTCAGCTTAGAGATAAAAAGAATTCAGCTTTAAATTCCAATATTTCGGTAAAGAATTCCAATAAAAGTTCTAAATGTGCAAAGGGAAAAAAAGAATAATAGCTTTAAAAAAAGAGAGAGAGAGGGAAGTTCTATATATATATAGTGTGTGTGTGTGCATTGAATTTTGACCATTTTTTATTTCTCGTTTATTTTTATACAGCCTACATGAACACTCACTGATGTTAAAATTAAACAATATAGTTGGATATTTTTCGAAAATCTGAATAATAATTACATTTATGTTTTTCATTTTGGCAGTGTGTTTATTTTGATTCTAATAAAATAAGTTATATTTTAAAGAAGCTTTCTTTTCAAGAATTATATCCTTTTTTTCTTTCGCTGTTTATGTTTAGTATAATTTTCTTTAATTTAATATTTTAACCCCGAATAAATTAAAAAACAACTTCAGATATTATCTTTTTTCTGCCTCTTTTTCTTATAACAACAATTTCTTTTGTGATGTTTTTTTTTATGTATGTGTTTTTTATTTTGACAGTCTTAAATATACAATATTTAATTTGTTATTAACAATTTTAAATATTGTTTTAATTAATAATACTTATTCAAACATTATTTAATGTTTGATAAATACATTATTTAACAACAGTAAAAATGTTTGAACGTAAGGGAAAATTAAGAGCAATTTAATAAGCAAATTTCAAGAGTTATTTGATTCATGTGTACTTTCCAATGTATTCATTTTAATGAACAGATACTTTTCCTATATTTATTGAATCCCTGATCGTAAGAAGCATTTTTTTTTTAGGAAAATTTCACTGTTTAGTTCATTTTTATAACATGTATTCACATGAAAGAAGAAAGGAAACGTTACATAATGGAAATAAGGAATTCAAAGGATAGGCTAAAAAAGAAAAGAAAAAAAAACCTACGAATATTTACTGAAATGGTGTAGAGTAAAAGGGGTTCATATGTTTTATTCATATTCTGTTTATTATAGAATTTCTTTGATGTTTTTCCTGATAAAAAATACGTGTGTTTCATGTTTGAAATACGTTACAAACTATGGTTATTTTTGAGACCCAAAATAGGAAACACATTCTATAAAAAAACACACACAACTTTTCTTTTAAATTTATTGATTAACAATTTTAAAATATCTGAGTTCTCAAAGGAAATTTCTAAAATTTTTCTTTCTTCTCATCTCAAACACAAATTTCACAGCTTAAAAACATTTTTAATCATTCTCCTAAGGAAAAAAATGAAATGCATTACATCCGAACAAAGAGAAATTAATCATTGATATTTTTATGACTTCGTATGTTTATTTTTTAAACTTGCATGAGGATGAGAAATATATGTTAAATATATCACGTACATTCAACTTTCCCAAGGTCATTTTCAAGTCTTTGTTTAACGAATATTTTTGAATTACTTTATGTCTGTAAGAACAATTTAACTGAAATGTTAATTCAGATGATTTTTATCACGAAATTTATTTACTTATACAAATGAACAGTGAAGCATATCTGAAAAGTGCGACATAATTCAGACGAAGAAAAAGTAAGCAAGAGTATAACTGTGATAATAATAAAAATCCAATGATTGTAAAAGGAAAGGAAAAGTACAGAATTAAATGAAAATAATCTACGGAATTTTTCTCCGGGTATACGGGTTTAAAGAAACCCTCAATCCCGTATCTGGTTTAAAAGTTCTGTTAGATGAATTGACAAAGCTGTACTATCATGCTGGAGATATGGTTCATTGTTATTGGACAAGTGAAAATAATATCTTTTTTTACAAGCTTTTATTTAACTTGCAATGTATGTATGTATGTAATTTGTTCGGGTGGAATCTTGCAACTCAATTTTGAAGCTGATATCTTCAACCGATTGAGCTGAAATTTGTATACACGTTTAATTTGGATGACAATGCATGTTTTGACCATTTCCCCCCGATATTGCAATTAGTTAAAAAGATATTAATTACAAACCTTAAAACGCATAATTGTTTAATCCCTGTGCTCTCTGCTTATTCCGCTTTGCTCGGCGACACAAAATGAAGAACCCAGACGGAATTTTTTTCAAACAGCAATCTAATTTTTTTCTTAAAACTCAGACAAAAAATAATTACAGAATTAGAAAGATCATTTATTTCGCCACTATACGGTACAATTTTTTTACAAAAGAATAATATTTGTGTTTTTTACGATTTTTTAAAAAAATGAGTCAAAATCGATACGTTTTTATAAAAATGTCTGAATTGTTGCGCATGAATTTTTTTTCGTTTAAATGAATCGACATTCCGTACTAAAACAGCTCATGCTTTACTCTTTTAGAATCAGTCATTTAAAAAAATAAAATGTCAAAACTTTTTTTTTACGATTTTTTGAGTATTTATCACAATCTCACAAATCGACTGGACCGACTGCCGTCTTCCGATTAAATGAGTAATGATAATGCATAACGGTAGGCCTAATCCTACACACGACGATGGATATGATACAATAATGCAGGCTTGCAACTGTTACTAGCTGGCATATACAGTAAAATATGTTTAACGCGAAAACACTTAAGACGAAATATCGGTTAACACAAAATAATACAACGGTTCCGACAAACTATGTATTATTAGGAATTTTTCTTCTTAACACGGAATGAAAATCGCTTAACATGAAAAGATTTCTCTTCTGGGAATGAACAAAATACGGAAAACTCCAGCCTCGCAGGCGAGATTTAAGTAGGGTGTGAAATGAAAGAGAAGTGGTACTGTATCATTGGAAGAATTCGTTGCAGTTGATGATGGTAATGTGTGCACAGCCCCAATTATGGCAGACAAAGACATTTTGGAATTTGTTCAAAGTTCAAAAAATATCATTGACGCAGATTCCGACAGTGAAAATGAAATAAATAATGCAGAGCTCCTGTTCCCACGTCATCCGAAATGAGTAACGTCACGAAAAGTACACGCAGTTATTTAGACGCACATTCAAATGGTGAAATGAATAACAAAATGAACGACATTGAACAATTTCTGAACAATTTAATAATAAAAAAGACAACGCAAAGACAAATATCCGACTTTTTTCCAAAAATAAATGTTTTATATTTCAAAAAACATGAAAATTTTGTATTAATTTCATTAAATTCTTGTGAATGTTTTTATTTCATTGATTTTTATTAAATGCATGCATATTTACATAGCTATGTAAATAAAATGTACTCTATACTCTAATAAACTTAATTTTATTGAATATATTTTTTTTCACTATCCTTTAACATGAAAGAATATTTCAGACCCCCTAGTTTCCTGTTAAGCAATTTTTACTGTAGTTCGAAATTCACAATCTTTCAGAGAATATGTCCGGGAATAGCATTTGAAGGATAAAATCATTCCCATCATGATTTTATTGTAGCTGAGGTGAGAGCGAGACAAGGCCCCTCCGAGGCCGAGGGCTCAGTTGGCCCATGCCTTAAAATGTCCATGTCTATAAGAGTTCCCCTACTGATAATGGGAAATAATACGATAGAAAAATGCGATTTCTACATAGTTTTCAACAGCTAAGGGTATGAAAACTCTTTTGAAACAAACACGAACACATATATATATTAATATTATAATCTGATTGTCACTTAAAAATACGAACTTTGTGATTTTCCTTGTAAGGACGCAATTCTAAAGCAATATCATTATAAATGATTGCAAACAATCGTCTATCTGCGTCTTCCGATATAGGACATGAATAAAAGCTGTTATAAAGAGTCTATAAGTACAGAACTATTCCCAAACGAAAGAGAAATTATATAAAAATGAAGTAAGTACATACCTTGATATACACTAGTGTGCAAAAATTAAGGACGAGACGGTTTTTTCAATATAACTTTGTACAAAAGCATTCCAAATCAACACATTTAATACCGTAAGATCCCCAATACGTAAGGACATGAGTAATGTAAGCAACACTTACTAAAAGAGAAATCAGAGGGATAAAAAGAAGCTTTATTGAAAAAGTAGCATGGAGCGCAATGCGACTGAAGGCCGAAACATCCCTGTGATGGGTGTCCAGCAAGAAATATCCGGTCTTTAGTAGGGGATATGATCTCCCCTGACTGCTAGGCAGGTTTCACAGCGTCTGCCCATGCTGAGAATGAGGGTGTCAATGAGTTGTTGAGGCATTGCTGCCCATTCGTCTTGCAGCGCCAATCGAAGCTCCGGAATCCTTACTGGTGGTAAGGTACGAGCTGCCAAGCGTCTGCCTAGAAAATCCCATACATGCTCGATGAGATTGAGATCCGGAGATCGTGCCGGCCAATCCATACGTTCAATATCCTCACTCTCTAAGAGCTGTTCGGCAGCTACTGTGCGATGACATGGTGCATTGTCGTCCATGAAAAGGAACTGCGGACCCATAGAGCCTCTAAAAAGACGCACATATGGAAGAAGAATCTCGTTACAATAACGGGTCCCGTTGACTGAACCTGCGTCGAAGATGTGAAGGTCTGTACGACTACCAAGCATGATGCCTCCCCAAACGAGAACACCGCCACATCCATACCTGTCCCTTTCAATGATGTTCGAGGGATGATTGCGGCTTCCCCGCTCTCTCCAGATGAGTATGCGATGAGAATCGCTACTCAGACTGAATCTGCTCTCATCTGTAAAGAGTACTCGTCCCCATTCATTGTCTCTCCAATTCCGGTATACCCGGCACCACAGAGAACGCCTTCTCCGATGGGCAGGCGTTAGAGGTACACACCGTACAGGGCGTCGTGCAAACAGACCACCACCGTGCAGTCTTCTGGCCACGGTAAAACGCGATATCGGTCGCCCAGTCGCCTGTGTCGTGTGCCTAGTGATTTCTCCCGCTGTCTGCCGCCTGTTTCTTCTGGCCTGTAAGGCAATATACCGGTCATCTACGGGTGTGGTTCCTCGTGGACGACCACTACTGAACCCCCGGATAGCTGTTCCTGTAGTTTGAAATTGTCTCCAAAGTCGTGAAACGATGCTGTGAGCAATTCCGAACTCTGCAGCCACACTTGTCACACTGCGACCTTCCTCCAACTTCCCAATGATTCGACCTCGGGTAAAAGCATCCAGATGTCGTCTAACAGATTGATTAATCGCCATTTCTCGCTGAGGCAGCAACTCGGTGTGATTTTAACTGCTATACGGTGTGCAATCTCTTTGCCAGAAATACTAATCTTACACCGACAACATGCTTTACTACTCAGACACTCCCCCATTACGTCTACCTGCATATCTGCGCATGTGCTACCGTACATCACCTCACTTAATCTCCTGATTGGTCTTTCTGTCCGCTCTGCCTCTTCGTTCAGCTGATATGCTAATTTTTCGACTTCGTCCTTAATTTTTGCACACCAGTGTAGTAGTGGAACACCTCTGACACTTGGGATGCTAATTTGAAATCCTTGATGAAGTTTTTCGAAAGTGTTGAATTAAAAATATAACATTTTTTAAGCACAATTTAGAATACATTTTACATAAGTAATTATAATGTATCCACATGCTCTTTGTCATCAAGCAATTATGTGATAATTTTAAAATAAGTTTTTAAATTTTCTTCAAAAATTTCTCTCAGATTGTTTATGAAAATTATTTTCATACGATATATACCAGAGGGGAATTAAGTCTTACAAGGAAATGTTTTCTTACTTTTTATTCGAAGTTGAAGTGGTTTTTTTGTTTTGTTTTTTGTGTAGTATCAAAAGTATTTTCACGAGACTTTTAGACGTAAGTATTATCAGTCAGAAGGTCGTATCTACCCATGATCCGGCCCCTAGAGTTCTCAGGAATTTCAGGCCTCCTACGGTTTTGTCTTTTTTTCCCCTCCACATTCTGTTGACAGCTTGACCTCGTCTAGAAATATTCTAAATCACAGCTCAAAGAGCAGCATTTAGTTTAATAGTTCGAGTAATAAGAAATTCATTTTCATTTTTTAAAAGCGCATTTTTGCCACTCGAGTAGGAATTTATAATGAAAGGAAATATCGATTTTCTGATTTTATTGACCAGGAAAGTAAACTAATGTTATTTTTCGAATAAATAAGCGTTTTTATGTGTATTAAAAAGCACAATGCTTGGAAAAAAATGTTTCTATACAACAGACAATTCGTTTCCATTTGAAATTTGTTATGTTATAAAAAGCTACGCAAGGAAATCTTTACCAAAGCTCTAATACACTGTTTTTATCCAAGCCTATACAATCAAATTACATTCATATGGAAAATTTGAATCTTAACATTTCTACGCAATGTTCTTACGGATTTGAGAAAAAGATCTAATTTGAAAATTCTAACTTAGGCTTTGTTGTTCTTAAATTTCTTTCTAGTGGTTACAATTCGTAGAAATCTTGATAATAAACTGTTTAAAAAAGCACTAGATAATACTGTGTCAGGGGTGGGTAACTAGCGGACCGCAAAGAGTTTTTATGCGACCGGCAAAGACAGTAAGAAAAAAATCTGTTTTGAACCGAGATTTTTTTCACGTACGCGATCAAAGATTTTTTTATTTTTCACTATTAGGACAGTACATGAAAGTATTTCGCTTAAGAAATTATCTGCTGAGTTCGGAGGACCAGGTCACTAGAAGATTTTTGGATTTTAAGGACATTGAGACTAAATTTATTTGCTCTGTAATCCCATTATTTCTGATACTGATGCAGCACCTGAGGAGCTACAGCTTTAAGTCAGATAACAGTGAGAAGAAAATATTTAATGTTCTGGCTGTGACTTTTACAAATCTTTGTCGGGTGAAAAATTTCCACGTATGAAGAAATTTGCTGAGGAATTTTGGTCTTTATATTTTAGTCGACATTTGCAAGTATACATGGGCAAAGTTTTTCTTGCGTGAAGATGAACAGGGGTAAAAATACATATGCAAGTTGGTTGTTATAAACTTGCAGGCTGTGGAGAGAATTTAAACAAGAAATCTTACTCCTGATTCAAAGAAAAAAAATAGTAGAAAATTATTCTAGGGTACATTCTTAACACGCTTTTATAAGCTTCAACATGTAACGGAATCTTGGAACTCGATTTTTACCCACTTTAAAAGGTCAGATTAATCCGAAATTTTGCACACTTGTCAAGGACCGAGGATAATACAATAATTTTGTTCCATTGTCCTTTTTTGGATCGTCAGGAATAACGATTAACAGATTTGGTGACAATTCCGTATACCCCTTCCAGATTTGGCGACTTATTGCATAAACCATTTTCGGAAAAGGCAACTAATTCCATATACTTTTCTAGATTTGGCGAGTAATTCCAGATTGAGCGACTAAAACATTAAGGTTGTAACCCTAAACTCGAATACACTTGTGGTATTTGAAAAAACGAACAAAAAAGTGCGTGTTCTTTATGTGAGAAAGGGAGGGTGGGTGCGTCACAATTTCTCACCATAATATAAACATTTTTCTGAAAATGGAAATAAGAAGACTCATGCATGTGAAAAAAAAAACGAGCCTTACAGTAGTCGCATATGATGTGTAACATCCGACATGTTATCGTGGTAAATACACAATAGTGACTTTAATCGTGAAAAAAATGAATCGGGTATGATTGGAAATAATTTTCTATCAAATAATTATATCTTTAATGAAAATTTTATTTAATTAACACAAGGAGTAATGCAATTTTTGTATCAAAAATATTTATTCTTGTTCAATGTGGGGAAGAGAGGAGACAATAGATTTATGAAAACTAAAATATGACACATATACTTGGGATTTCAAAGTATTTAAAAATCGTTGAAAAACAGCGTCAATAACAGTACCAATGCTAGTTGTCGAAAAATTTCGATTTGTGTTCATTTCGAGCTTGAGTTCATCTTTCAGAAAAGCTATAAGCGGTTCAGCTTCTAGCAAACTGAAGTTAACGTTAAAATCACCACCCAAAATCATGGGAAGCGAGTGATAGTTTTTTTTAAAAAAAAGAGCAGAACCACCTTCGATATACAGTAAAAGTACAAAATGCAGGGAATATTTAATTTTTTTAACTGTTTGATTCGGAGAAATGTATGCGGCCACCAAAATGAATGTTTGTTCATTTTCAAACACAACGAGCCCCGAGACTTTGATATTTGAGCGTAAGAATCGCAAGTTTATTCTGGATGAAGTCTAATAAGACTTGCTGGTATGTGCGGAAGGCTAGCGGCTTAATTGCTATTAGAGTTGGACCCCGAGACTAGGGTAGCGAAGAGACACAACCAAGCGCGCTGATTGGTTAAATCAAACAGCGCGCGCTTCCCCGACTTCCTGTTACGCATTTCCGTCCCTTTTCAAGAAATCGCTCCAACAAATATCCAAGAACCGAGAGTAAAGATGTTACACATCAAAAATTTATGTTCTAACTGTTAAATATTTTTTGTTTTTATAAAGGAATACGTTTAGAAGGGGAAAAAAAACGATTGGCACTTATAATATTACGATGTTTTTAACACGCTTTTATAAGTTTCACTTGCATGTAACGGAATCTTGGAACTCGATTTTTACCCACTTTAAAAGGTCAGATTAATTCGAAATTTTGCACACTTGTCAAGGACCGATGACAATACAATAATTTCCTAATTCTGTTCCATTGTCCTGATTAGGATCCCCAGGAATAAGGATTTCTAGATTTGGCGTCTAATTCCATATACCATTTCCAAATTTGGCAACTAATTCCAGATCTGGTGATTAAAAGACTAAGGTATAACCCTAAAATTGAAAACACGCTTGTGATTAATAGAATTAAAATAAACAAAAAAAGTGTCCGTTCTTTATGTGAGAAAGGGGAGAGTGGGTGCACACCAATTCTTACCATAATATAAACAATTGTCTAGTTTTTCTGAAAATAGAAACAAAAAAAGACTCGTGCATGTGAAAAAAAAAATTTGTATTCTGTTAAATATTTTTTGTTTTTATAAAGTAATACGTTTAGAAGTAATAATATGATTGACACTTTATGTTACGATGTTTTTATTAACACACGCTTTCTTGTTTGTCTGTCCGGGTAGAATTTTGTAATTTATTTTAAATTGACTTCCCGATGAGCTAGAGACTTGAAATTTCGAACATAGTTCCGAAGTGGATGACAATGCATGAAAATGTAAAAAAAAAGAAGAAAAAAAAAATTACATAAAGGGGAGGAATTTTATACTTTTTAGTCCGTTATATAAAACATGTTACATTAAATTTTTTTTAATAATTCCAACTTTTCCTTTTTAACACACTTATATTAGTTTGACCTGTATGCATAGAGACGGAATCTTTGAAATATAACGATACGGGACTCATCCAAGCCCGTATTGTTGACAAAAATGGGCCCTGTAAACGAAGCGAATAAATGCCCTTCAGGCCCGTTAATTAATATCCATTGAAGAGCAAGACTAATTCCAGCAGTCATGTAATTTCGTCTTCAAATATCAAACTCGAGGATAAATTCAACAATGAATAAATGATAGTTTAAAAATCTAAAGAAACACGCTTTTATTGTAGATCGAACTAAAAAATTAAAAATAAATTATAGTTTTAAAAGAACTAAAAAACACGCTTTTATAGTGAATCGAACTAAAAAGTAAAAAAAATAATTCTTAATATAAAAATAAATGATTAACGAGGAAATTAATGTCATTGTGGTTAAAGCGTGGGGTGCTTTGTACTACATTTTTACCCTGACTCAGCATTTCGGAATAGAGCAATTATAACAATTATAACAATTGATATAGAGCACCCCATGCTCTTACCACAACGGCATTAATTACCTCGTTAATCATTTTTTTATTATGTTAAGAATTATTTTTTTACTTTTCAGTTCGATTCACACTATAAAAGCGTGTTTTTTTAAAACTATAATTATGAAATCGCATTCTTGTATGTCTGTCCGGATGGAATTTTGTAATTGATTTTAAACTGACTTTCCGATGAGCTAGATACTTGAAATTTGGACCATAGCTCAGAAGTGGATGACAATGCATGAAAATGTAAAAAAAAGAAGGAAAAAAGCACATAAAGGAGGAATTTTATACTTTTTAGTCCGTTATATAAAAACATGTTACATTAAATTTTTTTAATAATTCGAACTTTTCCTTCTTAACACACTTTTATTAGTTTGACCTGTATGTATAGAGACGGAATCTTTGAAATATAACGATACGGGACTCATCCGAGCCCATATCGTTAACGAAAACAGGCCCCATAAATAAAAAGAATAAAGAGCGAGACCCGTTAATTAATATCCATTGAAGAGCAAGATTTATTGCAGCAGCCACATATTTCCGGCTCCAAATATCAAACTCAAAAATAAATTCAACAATGAATAAATGATAGTTTAAAAATATAAAAAACACGCTTTTACTGTAGATCGAACTAAAGAATGAAAAATAAGTTATAGTTTTAAAAAACTGAAAAACACTCTTTTATACTGAATCCAACTAAAAAGTAAAAAAATAATTCTTTATATAAGAATAAAATGACTAACCAGAAAATTAATGTCATTGGGGTAAAAGTGAGGGGTGCTTTGTACTACATTTTTACACTAACTCAGCACTTCGGTATAGAAGTAAAAAATTATAAAAAGTGTCAGTTTCCTATTTTTTCTTATTTTTTATTTTCGAATCATTCGTATCCAGATATCTCTTGATACAGATGACAAATATTCATATAGAATACGAAACGAACGTTTTACTCTCTATTAAATCCCGCCGTATCATAGTAGTCAAGCTCTCGGACTCGCACCTGTTGTGCTATGAATTTGAGTATCAGTGTCACTGAAGACCCGATGTGTAGAAGGGCTGACAAACGTTAAATCTGTTGAGGTCCAAAGTCCTCCCGTGGAAGTTCGGAGAACGGGTGCTAACTCAAGTGTCGTCTTCGTCATTTGACCATGGATCAAAATAACGAGGTCCGTCGCCAATAGCCCTCGTGCTGTTTTATAATGTGACGTCAGTAAACTCTCTCTGACACATATTACGTAGCGCGATCTCATAATCTATTTTTACCAGTGGCGTAATGATCAACCCCGTATCTCGTGGGGGTCCAGGATTCTAGGGGGGGCCTAAACCCTTGTTATCTTATGGTTTTGTAGTTTTTGTAAGATCCGGTTTGAGGCCCAAAATCTGACTTTGCAAAGCATCACCAATATTCTCCGTGCCGCCACTGATTTTTACGATTTATTCGAAATTACTCATGTTTTCTTTATAGAAGAATTAAGAATCTTCTTAGAATGAATAATTTAAAAAAGTATTCTTGAAAGTAAACTGTGTGAAAATAAACTGTGTGAAGAGTGTTAAAACAGAATCTTCACAGCAAAACCACTAAAATGTTGACTTTGAAATCCTATTGTTGTATGGTGGTTTTGAAATCAGAAATAGCAAGACGATTAATGTATTTGTGATGAATATATGTTCTTAAGAAGTTAAAAGGATAGTCATGATCTAAGCAGCATATATATATATATAATTTCAGTTTATACATTTACATAAAAGTCATTCATACTATTGATTTGTTCATTAGTTCAGAATATGTTATTTGTGAGGAGGCTACACTACCGTTCTCTTTTGGTTCTTTCAAAGGACTCTCTTCTCCACTACCGGGGTGGGGAGGTCGCCCTCTTATCCTCGAATTACACTCCAGAGTTTCGGCTCGTAGGGTTTTTCTCACAGTCAGAGGTTGCCGGGCAATGTTAGATGATAGGGCCCCACAATATTTATTCACAATATAAGCCATTATACCCCGCAATATAGGTCATTTCTATGCACGTGTACATAGGAATGGTGCTATACTATCCACAAAAGAAGAAGCCGATTTTTTTAGCTGTGTGACGCGAAAACGTCGCACTTTTGATTCATCCAATCATGTTTGCAGCACGCGACTTTAATAAACTTTTAAAATTTTATTTTATCCATAAAAAATGTATTTATATTTATTTTTACAAAAAACTGCTTTTAAAATTTTTTATCTTTTATAAAATTTTACTGAAAGTGTAGCGCTTTGAATAAGCAAACAGTGATCTGTGTGTGGAACCTTTTATTAAAGTTCCAGGGAAACTTAGGGTTTCGCACAACCCAGGTTGGAGACCTCTGATGTATCTGACTCAAGATTTTTTTCTTAACTTGCTGAATAATGATTTTATATTAGTTATGTATAATTTATATGTCGTAATTACTTTATTGTATATTTATTCATTACTTATCAATTTATTATATAATATCAGTCTCTTTATATAAAATGCTATTAGTGTTTTTTGAAAATAAATAATAGGAAGCATTTGCTCTCTTCTTAACTATGAGAAAACTGATTACTAATATAATAACTAACCTCTGCTTTCAACACTAATATGGTCTAAAAGCTGAAACAACAAATTCTCCTTTATGTTATTATGGTCTGATTAAACTAATTAAGTTGGGTTACTGAGATTCGCTCATGATTAATCGAAATAAAGTTTCATGGAACCAAGTAATATATTTTTATATTATTAAAAATATATATATATATATATAAAGGATTTCAAGAATGTTTTTTAAAAATTAAAAAAAAAACATTAAAAATTTAAGTATTCCCCCCCCCCCTCCCCTGTCCGAAATAAGCTGGGAATAAGAAACAAAGAAATGTACTTCTAAAACAATTCTCTAGTTCTTTTTTAAAAAGATTATCAAACTTTTGACGTATTAATCTATGAATAAAATTGAGAAGGAAAAAAAAAAAAAAGAGAAACGAGCCTTACACAATAGTTGCACTTATGATGTGTAACATCTGACATGTTATCGTGGTAAATACTGAATAGTAACTTAAATACTGAAAAAAACGAATCGGGTATGATTGGAAATAGTTTTCTATCTAATAATTATATCTTTAATAAAAATTTTATTTAATTAACACAAGGAGTAATGCAATTTTTTTTTATCAAAATTAAATATTCTTGCTCAATTTGGGGAAAAGCGGAGACTTTCTTATGATAACTATGGTGTAGTAGCTACCTGAGGACCTTGTCAGATAGGTCACATGGATGGGCCGTAAATATTCCGAGTGTGACGTCCCAAAAAACCCCAGAGTTATTGCGATTTTAAAAATTTAAAATAGTTAAATAAAATAGTTGTGGGGCACCCAGCAACTGGAAGGCCAGCCTGTTTGTAGAGAAAAAGAAGAGAAATCGAACACAGCAGGTCCTGGGCCTATAGGTGCAAATGGGGTGGAGGTAGGACAGAAAAAAATAACAAAACTAACTCCCCCGGGGGGGGGGAGGCATCAGTATCGAGAACGAACATACATAACTCCGAACTAAGCGAAGATGAGGGAATTCCCCAAATATCCTGGGGGGGGGGATCGAGTCCTTGTATTCCTAACCAAACAGGTATAGTACTGTGGATACCCCAAATATCAACTCCATATCATCTAAAAAAAGGCACCATAGGATTAACATGGGGATTGATATTGTAGTGTGTAAGCCCTCCCCTGCCTAAAGCAGGTCTTCTTTAGTAAAGAAACTATGAAGGGGGAGGGAGCAGGCCAAGTCGATCGACGCAACAACGCGCGCTTATTGGTCAAATCAAATAGCGCGCGCTTCCCCGGTTTCCTGTAATACATTTCCGTGACATTTCTTTTTTTTGTGTGATTAAATCATTTCGTTTAAAAATAACATTTTAAAATTATCTTTGGGACTGAAAAATTGTGTTTTTCTCTTAATTTATTTAATTAAATAGTTTTTCGAAATTATATATCTTGAAAACAAAAAACAAAAAAAAAAAAAGAAAAATGAAAATAATGGATTTTTAACTCAAAAGAACAGACTTTATCTTTTTCAATTAATTTCTCTATTTTTTGCGCAACGGGATAATTTTTTTTTTGATAGCATCTTTCTGAGAAATTTAGATAATTTATTTTCACATGTCTCCGACAGCTATTCTCAGTAAAATAAACATTAATGCCCGACAAAAGGGAGATACAAAGGTCTTTGCGACTCATTAAAAGCGAAATAGCTAATAACATGGAATATTTTAAGCAAGCCTGCTATGTTATTCTTTTCCCTCTTCTTGTTTTGCTTAGAGGTTCAGCTTGTGCTTGTCTGATAATATTTATCGCGATAACGATACTGTTAATCGTAAATCACTACTTATCATGATGGCAAACAGCCAGCATAAACATTTGCTATTCAAAATCGAGTTTCAATTAGTGTCTAGGCTATTTTTCTTAACAGATGACGAAATTTCAGTCTTTTTATGAGCAACAAAAAAGGAAAATACTAATAGGCCACTTTAAATGCAAAATATATCAGTAGGGGCAAGCCCCTCAAAATTAATTATTTTCGAGAGAAAAAAATTTTATATTTTAGCCCAGTTTGAACCAGGAATATAAATACAGTCGACTCTCGATAATTCGAAGTTGAAAGGACCGATGAAAAACTTCGAATTATTAAGAGTTCGAGTTCGAAAATCTCCCAAAATACTCGAAGAGAAATTTTTTCTAACACATTGAAATTTGAAACTATGTAATAAAACAACAATTGTTCATACGTATAAACTTATTTTAAAGTATTTTTAACAGGTACATATTATACAGTGTAAATATTAAGCAGAAGTTAAAATTCCTGTATTAAAAGAATTCATTATGTATTAAAAACAACTATTAAAATAATACATTCAGTACATAATTTTTTTTGACGAAAAATCTGATATATTTTTGTTTTGTTTTATGGCATTTAATCTAACTTTGTCAATAGACTTTTCTAGAATAAATAAAGCTTGAAAAATGTCCGCATCAACATGATTTTGAAGGAAAAAGTTGCGTAGTTTGCTTAGTGACACTTAAGTTCTTCTGTCAGTTAGAGTCACCCCCGACTGTCATCAAACGGTGCTACGTTACAGGGGAAACAAGCAGAGACAACACAATACAAAACATGTAAGCTCCAACATGTGTGCTACAGGACTCTACATGATAGTGAGTGTTGAAATTGTCGAGAATTTTTTGTAAGATTTCGAATTATCGCTTGCTGTAGTCTGGCCGGCCACAGATTTTACTTTTAAATATTGACTGTACCAAAATGTGTTGTTTTAGTTCGAAATATCAAGAGTTTTTGTGGGGACTGAGCATATACTTCGAATTAGCAAAGATGTTCGTATTATCGAAGGTTTGAGTTATTGAGAGTCGACTGTATAAAACAATTCACACGCACTCTGTATCGTTATCTCACCTAATTATATTTCTATTCGCTAGACAGAAAATTTTTTTCAAAATTTTTTTTGGTGACAGAAACAGTAAAAATAATTTATGTTTTACGTTCATATTATATTATTAAGTTGATTCTGAAAGAAAAAAGTCAGTTTGATCAGCCATTATTTTACAATTTAAAAAAATTAAGAATTTTTGAAGTTTTTTTCAAATTTTTTTGAAATGTTTATTTTTTAAAAAATTTCTAGTAATTTTAAGTTGTAAGGATCCTGCCTGAGCACCTAAAGATGTGGGAGAATTGGAAGGAAGACTAGCTATACTTCATAACCAATCCATTTTATTCACAATATTAACCAAAACTCAAATTCAGTCGATCAGGGATAGGAGATGCACCCAAATGATAAATCTGAAGACAATTAACGAAGTACGCGAGCTATGAGGATACTTTAAGGTTTAATACACTTACTTAATTCAATATCTCTAACTTCTTTGCTATTTAATCTAGATTCAAATCTCCTGTGACAATTCGTCACCTTAAGTAATTCAATTATTAAATATCCGCGATTCACATTCAATTTGATTAATCTCTGCTCCACTAGCTGTTTGTACTATTTCTCTCCCTCTAACCTGAAAACCTAGACTATAGATAGTAGTCTTAATTTACATAATCACGTTTCTTCTTCGAGTTTTATTATAAAATCATTTTTAAAGACCGGAAATCCCCCACGAGGATTATTAGTGAAAAGGGCGAGGATAGTACCGTCACAAAGTGATTTATGTTTCTTAGATTATTGCAAACAAAAGTTAGTATGGATTTGAAAATCTGTTCCCTTGCTGATTTTTAATAATTATTTTTTAGCAAAACCTGAAAAAAGACAAATTTTTAAAAATATTAACTTACGCATTTTTAAAAAAAAATAACTAGAGATCTCAGACCTATATAAATTTATATTAACTTTTATAGAACATGTGTTTGTGGGAGTACCTACAAAAAATTTCAAGACTATCTAGAACAGAAAAAAAGCCTTGGGGATTAGAAAACACCAACATCTTTAAAATTAAAACTTTGAGAAAAACGCATTTACAGTTTGTAAAGGCATAAAGCAAACACCTCTATAATGCCTGTAAAACTCTAATTTTTTAATATGTTATTTTTCAACTTATGTTTTATAGCAAAGCACTATTTTAATTAATTATGACTGAAAACCTTTTTTTTAAATTCAAAATATATGTCTGCATAATAATGATAGTATATTTGTTACGACGACAGGTTATTCAGCCTAATCCTAACAAAATATTTTCACAAAAGTTTTAAAACACAAAGTACTTATGCATAACATAATAATGATACTAGCTTAAACTAAAAATTATCAGGTTTGTACGTAATTTCTGTAGTATTCCATCTCTTCTAAATATTGTTCCTCATAGAAACCTGAGAAAGTTCTGACCGTAGCATTTTCTCATCATGAAAAAATTAATGAAAAACTTTCTAAGTTATGTAAATTATTTTTTTTAAAACACACAAAAATCTGCTTGGAAATCGATCTTAATTAAGCAACTATGAGAACTCAAAACATAATCAAGCAGAAATGATTTTAGTAATGAAAATTAAAATTAATAACCATTTCACATTGAATGAGTTGATTGTGCTCAAAAATATTTTTAATTAATGCACTTAAAGAATGAAAAGATTCTTAAAAATGACATCGAAACCAAAACCTAAGCTCAGAAAACTTCTAATATCTTAAAAACTAATTTGTTATCAGATCTGAAATTTGGGGGCTAACTTCCAACTGATATAGGCCTCAAAAAATGCAAAATAAATAAATAAATAAATAAAAAAAATTGTTTTGGTATATTTTAAATTTGCAGGTACTGCGTAGCCATAATTTTTTTTAAAAAAAATATTCATTACTAAAATATGCACGTTGGGGCGGATGAAAATTTTTTTCACAACATGAATGCCTATCAGTACGAAAGGGATGTTCTCTGGTATGTAGATAAAGGGAAAAAATAATATAAAAAATCAATTTTTATGTTAATTTCTGCCACAAATGGGATGAAATTAAGGTATCTGAACTTTTTTATGGTAAAAGTTCAAAATAATTTTTAAGAAGAACAAAAGATATTTTAGTAATTTTTTAAAACATTTATTTCGATAAGAGAACACAAACTAAATAGTTACAAAAGAAAAAGCGGGTTTTATAGTATAAAATTTTAAACACCTAATTACAGAGCACGATAAAACGGAACACGGAAAAAACTTGGGTCGGACTGATTCGAATATGCAAGTAGGTACAGCTGCTGTTATGAACTGTTGCAATGTACATTGTTCCGTTAACTTCTCAGAACTCATCCATAACCATTTCGCTTTGGGTTATTTAGATTGTAGAAAAATCATTTTACTCTAAATCTATAATTATCTAACAAAATTAAGTCTTGTTCTGTTTTTTCGAAAATTCGATCCCTTGGCAATATTAAATTTTGAAATTATTTTTTAAAAAATTATTTTACTCCTAATCTTTAAGCCATGAAACATCTTTTCCACATAAGTAGGTTCCGATAAATATAATGATTTTTTTCTCTCCCTGTAGCCGCGATGCATCCTAACTCACATTAATGTGTGAATTTTGTGTGTCACAGCTAACCGATTTGTACTGAGTGTGAGTCGATATTGTAGTGGAGACTCAAAAACTTAAATAGTTCTTCCAGAAAAAAGTGATATTTCGCATTAAGGTATCCAACTACCCTAAAATTGTGAATTTTGCCACCCCCCCCCCTATTTTTTATGATTTTATTTTATACACCATCTCATTAGTTTTATAAAAATGCCAAGTTTATTATTTTACGTTCACTAGAAGAAAAACCACAAGTGTTTTAGAGTAAAAGTAAATGTCATTACTTTAAACAAGATGCCATATTTTAAAACGCGTTTTACTCGAAATGTGTTTTTGTGAAAATGCTCAAAAGGGACAGCGATTGCTCAAAAAGTTTTGAAAATAATTAACTGAAATTTTTTGTGTGTCTTCTGTATAAGGGTAGAAGTGTTTTAACCTGCAGATTTATCAATCACTGTATTATTGCAAAATTTACAGTCCCTTATGTGAATATAATCACTGTTTTTTAAAGCAATTTAATATAATAACTAAGATAAAAAGTGTTCTAGTTTTTGTAAAAATTAAAATATCTCTTATCCCAAAGGTCATTTTAAAAATGAATAACATAGCAATACATGAGAATTTAAAAATTTAAAATTTGTTCATAAACTTTTGGTACAGAATGGGTCCCGTTTATTTTATTTTTTGTTAATTTTTACCCATTTCCCCCCATTTTAGTAACAATAATTTCTTTTTCTCTTCTTAATTTTTGCATATTTTTCTTAAAATTTACTAAGCAAATCTAAAAACCACATATCTCCATTTTTTTAAAAAAAAAAAAGTTGTCGGGCAAGTAGTCGGATACCTTAATTAAATTTATAAAAGTTTTCAACTTTTATTTCTATGACCAAATTACCTCAGAAAGCGTCAAGAATTTAACATTTTGTAACAAAATTGTTGCATCTTCTAGTCTATCCCTCCCTTGTATTTCTCAAAACTCTTTCCGATTTTTTTAGATACCGTCGACCAATTTCGTCGAATCAAAAGACTTCGCCAAATATGGCGCATAATGGAAACCGTTCCCGAGTACGTTCGAACACAATTATCCTGACATGACAACATTTGGCGACAATTTTTTCAATTGGCGTTCGGTGAAATTGATAGACGGTATAATAAACACTTCAGTACCTTTTTTTTTTGTTTGCCTCTTACATTTTTGATTTTTTTTTCTATATAATTCCGAAACCCCGCTACATTATCAATGAAATAAAAAAAAAAATGCGGCTTCCTTTAAATTTATCATTTTGGAATTTACTAGCTCGTGAACTGTTTCTTGGCATCTAAATCCATACACAGAACTTAGTGTGAATACTTAAGGCTTATCCAGTTCTAAATTTATTATGTATTGTATTCCAGATTTCTGAGTACATTTAAATATATATATTTCTTTATCATCGGGGGGAAAGGATAAATTTGTTGTAAAATTCCACAAAATTTATATAAGGTCTTGCTGATAGTCGAATACTAAATTCATAAATCTAAGAAAAATCCGTACATATGGCGAGCTATTTGTTGACATAGTTATGAATTTGATGAACCTCTGTCAGTTATGAATTCTTCGTATTTATATTTTTTTGGAATGCTGGAAATGATGTAATTTTCTCCTATAAGCACCTTGAAATACCTAAAAATAACTAAAAAAGCTTAAAAGTAAGTAAATTTTTAGATTATACAAATTCATAATTTTATGTACTCGAATATATTAAATGTAAATAGCTTGTAGTTTCATGTTAAGTGCAGCGCTCACAAAAATGAACATTCATTGGGTTATAATTATACAAATAATTATACAATTCTAAATTGAACTGAAAAGATCGTGGCGTATTGGTCAGGATTTCTGTAACGATAATCTTATTCTACATGGTTGATGTAATACTGATGAGGCAGTTTTGTTAAATGGTAATCCCCTTTCTTTCACATTTAGACACACACACAAATAAACATCTAGACGACATTTACTTAAGGCACAAACATAGAACACATGAATGAAATACGACACGCGCGTTACAACATGACGAAGACATGGCCAAGGGATTTTCCAGAGTCTCGGTTTTTATATGAAGCGGCAACCGGAAGTTCCAAACTCATATGACTTTCGTGACGGAGCTTGTGATTGGAGGGAAAATATCGTACGATGATGCATATGTAAAATTACTAAAAATTAGCTAAGATTCTAATTTCTAAGAGACACAGTGACGATTAAATCCCGTCAGGTATGCCAGTTAATTATTTACGCGAGTGTCCCGAAGAGTCAAAACCATTATAAATTAAAAGTAGTTTAAGATGAAATTAAAGGGAATTATTACATTTATATATTTATATAGATATATTAACTATAGTGATTATGTATAAATGAGGTATCAGCTTCCTCACAGCACACATACTAATATTTTAAAACTCTTGCTTAATATAAATATTTCATAAGTGATAGAATCTTTTTTTATTTATCCTTAAAAAATAAGTGATGAAAAAAATTTGTTTTTCAATTTCACAAAATTAATCTCTCGTAACAAAAAATTAGTGTTTTAAAACCGATTTAAAATATTTTTGTGCGTGTTAGAAGAAGAATATTTGAGTTTTATACCTGGAAAAAAGAAACTTGTCAGCAGTATTTTTTGCATCAAAACTCCCACCTACAACACTTAACTTAAACCTAATAAATATTTGAAATAATTTAAAGTATATTCAGTAATAAATTATAATTTAAAAAAACTAAAGAACACGCTTTTATACTGAATCTAACTAAAAAGTAAAAAAATAATTCTTAATATAAGAATAAAATGATGAACGAGAAAATTAATGTCATTGGGGTAAAAGCGTGGGGTGTTCTATAAATATATCAATTGTTATAGTTTCTAACCTCTTTCAATTCCGAAATTGCACCCCACGCTTTTACCCCAATGACATTAATTTTCTCGTTCACCATTTTATTCTTATATTAAGAATTATTTTTTTACTTTTTAGTTAGATTCAGTATAAAAGCGTGTTCTTTAGTTTTTTTAAATTATAATTTATTTTTCATTTTTTAGTTCGATCTACAATAAAAGCGTATTTTTTAGTTTTTTAAACTGTCATTTTTTCATAGTTGAATTTATCCTTGAGTTTGATATTTGGAGTCAGAATTACGTGGCTGCTGGATTAAGTCTTGCTCTTCAATGGATTTTAATTGAAGGGTCTGAAGTGTATTTATTCTCTCAGTTTACGGGGCCTTGGGTGAGTCCCGTATCGTTATATTAGATTCCGTATCAAAAGAACAGGCCAAACAAATAAAATGTGCGGTAAGAAGAAAAAAGATCGAATTAAAAAAAATTTAATGTACCACATGTTTTTATAACGGACTAAAGAGTATAAAATTCCTCCTTTTCATTTTTTTCCTTCTTTTTTCACATTTTCATGCATTGTCATCCACTTCTGAGATATGGTTCAAATTTCAAGTCTCTAGCTCATCGGAAGTCACACAGTTTAAAATCAATTACAAAATTCCTCCCGGACAGACATTAAAGAAAAAGCGAGTTATTAAAAACATGGTAATATTAAGTGTCAATCGTATTCTCAACTTTTAAACGCATTGCCATAATGTTAATTCGTATCACCACTTCTAAACGTATTGCTTTGTAAAAATAAAAAATATTTAGCTGTTAGAACATAAATTATTTTTTTCACATCACGAGCCTATTTTTTTTATTTTCATTTTCAGAAAAATGTTTATATTATAAATTGATAACACACCCACTCTCCACTTTCTCACATACAGAACACTTTTTTTCTTTGTTTTATTTTTATAAACCACAAGTGTATTAATTAAAAACACTCGCTGTAAGGTTACACCTTTTTCTTTTAGTCGCTAAATCTGGAATTAGTCGCCAAATCTGGAAATTTTATATGGAATTAGTCGCCAAATCTGAAAATGGTATATCGAATTAGTCACCAAATCTGAAAATTGTACGTGCAATAAGTTGCCAAATCTGGAAGTGATATATTTAATTGTTGCCAAATCTGATTATCGTGATTCCTGACGATCCTGATGAGGACAATGGAACAAAATTATGAAATTATTGTATTGTCATCGGGTCTTGACAAGTGTGCAAAATTTCGAATTTATCTGACCTTTTAAAGTGGGTGAAAATCGAGTTTCAAGAGTCTATTACATGCAAGTGAAACTTATAAAAGCGTGTTAAAAATTGCAAAGTTTCCAACAAAAATGAAGTAATATGGTCAAAGAGGAAGAGCACATTAAAAACAATTTGTTCAGAATATCTACGGATTAAAAATAAAAATGATTGATGAAATCGTAAAAAGATATCTGGATGTAAATATGAAATGTCAGCATTTACTTTTATACCAAATAGCAATAAATATTAGAAAAAAAGATCAATATGTAATTATTTTTGTTTTTGATTTCTTTGTGCATTATTTTCTCCTGTTGAATATTTTTATGTACGTAAACAAATATTAATAAACATGTTTATATTTTTAAAGTTTTTTATTTCATTAAAATATTAATATATTTTTTATGATTTTATTCAGGATACCAGTTTATATGAGGGTTTTGCGTTGCGTAAGCTAACACAATCTTTTAGTTCTATTGTGGGGGTGCCATTGAAGACCCGCCGTGTCGAGAGGCTGATGCACGATAAAGATGTCGAGATTTAGTCTCATGTTGGCGTGGTACTGAAGTTTAAAGAGCGGAATGGACCAGTTCGTGTGTCGTTCTCGTCATTTGACCGAGGTTAAAAATTACGAGTTCATCGCCAACAGCCCTCACGTTGCTTGAGTGCTACGTTATAAAAAAAAATCAAAGATCCTCAGATCTCATTGCACTTGAACAAGATAAGTATTACTGTTATTTGCTCGAAGGTAACTGAATTAATTATGATGACAAGTTGTATTAATAAGTTCAATTATCTCCTGTAATTAATTATTATAGTTTTCTTATAGTCAGTTTCTCTTCACTGATCTGGTTACTTTTTCTTCAAATGAGCTTCGTAACTCTAACGAATGGTGGGTTGAGAATATGGAGGTAGGAGACTTAGATATAAACCTCATCATCTGATTACGGGTAATTATAGTTTAAAAAAAAACTAAAAAACACGCTTTTATACTGAATCGAACTTAAAAGTAAAACAATAATTCTTAATATAAGAACAAAATGACTAACGAGAAAATTTATGTCATTGGGGTAAAAGCGTGGGGTGTTCTATAAATTATCAATTGTTAAAATTTCTAACTTCTATTCCGAAAAGCTCAATTAGTGTAAAAATGTAGTACAAAGCACCCCACGCTTTTACCCCAATGACATAAATTTTCTCGTTAGTCATTTTGTTCTTATATTAAGAATTATTTTTTTACTTTTAAGTTCGATTCAGTATAAAAGCGTGTTTTTTTAGTTTTTTTAAACTATAATTTATTTTTCATTTTTTAGTTCGATCAACAATAAAAGTGTGTTTTTTAGTTTTTTAAACTATCATTTATTCAATGTTGAATTTATCCTTGAGTTTGATATTTGAAGCCGGAATTACATGGCTGCTGGGATTAATCTTGCTCTTCAATGGATATTAACTAACGGGTCTGAGGGTATTTATTATCTCTGTTTATGGGGCCTCGGAGGAATCCCGTATCGTTATATTAGATTCCGTCTCTATAGAACAGGTCAAATAAATAAAAGTGTGCTAAGAAGAAAAAGTTCGAATTAAAAAAATTTTAATGTACCATGTTTTTATAACGGACTAGAAATTATAAAATTCCTCCTTTTCATTTTTTTCCTCTTTTTTCACATTTTTATATATGTTTATCCACTTCTGAGCTATGGTCGAAATTTCAAGTCTCTAAATTAATTACAAAATTCCACCCGAACAGACACTAAGGAAAGCGAGTTAATAAAAACATGATAATATTAAAGTGTCAATCTTGTTTTCACCTTTTAAATGTATTCCGATAATGTTAATTCGTATCATCACTTCTAAACGTATTGCTTTATAAAAATTAAAAATATTTAGCAGTTGGAACGTAAATTATTTTTTTTCACATGCACAAGCCTTTTTTTTTTATTTTCATTTTCAGAAAAATGTTTGTATTATGGAAAGAAATTGCTAACACATACCCACCCTCCACTTTCTGAGATACAGAACACTTTTTTGTTTGTTTTATTTTTGTTAACCGCAAGTGTATTTTATACTTGCATATAATTAGCTTTAAATTCAAAACACTTTCTGTAGGGTTACACCTTATTCTTTTAGACGCTAAGTCTGAAATTAGTCGCCAAATCTGGAAATGATGTATGAAATTAGTAGCTAAATCTGAAAATGGTATATGGAATTGGTCGCCAAATCTAAAAATGGTATATGGAATTGGTCGCCAAATTTAAAAATGGAAAATGCAATATGCCGCCAAATCTGGAAGTGGAATATGGAATTGTCGCCAAATCTGATTATCCTTATTCCTGACGATCCTGAAAAGGACAATGGAACAAAATTATGAAATTATTGTATTGTCATCGGTCCTTGACAAGTGTGCAAAATTTCGAATTTATCTGACCTTTTAAAGTGGGTAAAAATCGAGTTCCAAGATTCCGTTACATGCAAGTGAAACTTATAAAAGCGTGTTAAAAATGGCAAAATTTAGTTTTTGACGATATTAAACGGCCCTTTGAGATGGATCGAGCTAGTCAGCTGAAAATGTTAAAAAAATTATGCTAAAAAATCTTTGTATAAAACGAAATGTAGCTTAAAATTATAAATTCTAGCATGTCTTATCATTTTATGTATATCTTTTTTATGTTTAAATAAAGTTGTCTAGCGAATTGGTGTTTGCTGAAGTGGAGATCCTTCCAGGAGATAGGTGTATAGCTCTAAACCAGAGGTTCTCAAACTTTTTGTCTCATAGACCCTTGTCATGTTTTTAGGTTTTGGGTAGACCTTGCTTACCTAATATTGAATTTTTGCACATTTATTAATTTAAATGTCTTTTTGACAGCTGGTATACAACTACTTACTTTAAAATACTTAAATTTCTAACTGTAGTGAAGTATAATGCTTAAAACTTTAGAAACACCTGTTAATTAATTTATTCATAGGTTTAACCCTAAATCTCCTAGGTTTTCTTTCTTTTTTTTATTTCGGAAATTGGAAACCGCTCTGAAACCCCTTCTCACTAAAAAAAAGATATTGAAAACTTTTTCACAATACTCCATAATTCGGGATAAATAACAGGCATGTCTTTTTAAAAGAAAAATTTTTGACATCCATTTCTGATATTTACTTTAAGATCGCCATTGGTGCCTTTTCTTATCAGTTCCTTTTGTAATAGGACATTTTTTTAAACGTGACCGTAATAGTTCATTGCCTATTGTGACATTACCCTAGTCAAAGCATTTTTAAACCCAATTTCAAAACCTGAATAAAGGACATTTAAATATTGAAGGTAGGTTGAAAACATAATTTTCTTGGCAGATATTCCATGGTCTGTTGAGAAACTAAAAAAATTCGCGACTTCCAATATTATACCACTTTAGCTTAATTCTGGCGAGAAACGCTGAAAGTATGACCTGTGTTAAAATAAAATTTATTCTGTCACCTTGTAACTGCAAATTAACCTCGTTAAATTTAGTACATAAATCTCTTAAATAGGTAACTTGATTTCCATTTAATTAATTTTTTTAAAAAATTAAAGTCACTATCTGGTTTAATGCGAGTCATTATTGTAGACCCCTATTTACACCTCGTGGACCCCTTGCACAGCGTCATAGACTCCTGGGGGTCTAAATAGACCACTTTGGGAATCATTGCTCTAAATCAGAGTTGCCCAAATTTTTTTGTCTCATAGACCCCTTGCCATGTTTTTCAGTATTGGGTAGACCCTTGCTTACCTAATATTAAATTTTTGCAAATTTATCAACTTAAATGTCTTTTTGATAAATGGTGCTACCTACTTTAAAAAAATTAAATTTCTAACTGTAATTAAGTATAGCATTTAAAACTAAAGAAGCGCATGTAATGAATTAAAATTAAAATCAAATTAATTCATAAAATAAGTGTTACATAAAATAACTGAACAACAAACAAATACTTTTGATGAGAGGGATGAATCTGGTGCTTCAATTACAAATTTTCAACATTTAATATCAATTTATTTAGGTTTAACCCTAAATCTCTTTTGTTAGTATAAGTGCCCAGTTCTTTTTTTCTTTCCCTTTCTTTTTTGTTATTGAGATAGGCAAACTCAATGAAACTCTCTCTCACAAGGAAAAGCAATTAAAAACATTCTCAAGATATTCCATAATTTGCGATACATATCAGGTATGTCTTTTTAAAGCCAAAATTGCTGATATCCGTTTCTAAACTTTATTTTAAGATCTTCGTTAGGACCTATTCTGATCAGTTCCTATTTTAATATGACATATTTTTTTTCAAAGTGACTATATGAAATCATTGTCTATTCTCTGCTGTATTACTATAAAAAAAGCAATCTCAAACCTAGTTTCAAAATCTGAGTAAGGGCATTTAAATGTCGAACGTAGGTTAAAATGTCCTGACAGACTCTCTGTGACAATTTGAGAAAATTCGAGACGTCCAATATTATACTTCTTTAGCCTGATGTTGAAAAGAAATGCTGAAAGGATCCTTGTTTTAGTAAAATTTATGCTGTCACCTAGTAACCACAAATTAACCTCACTAAATTTAGTAGTTAAATTGATAAAATCTAGTTTCAACTAGATAAATTTTTTAAAAAAGATTAAAGTCATGATCTGGTTTAATGAGACCCCCTTTTACATCTCATGGACCCCCAAATAATTTTTTTGCTGGTGTGGACCCCTTGCATGTCGTCATAGACCCCTGGGGTCTATATAGGCCACTTTGGGAATCACTGCTCTAAATTCTTACTGGATGAGCAAACTGTTATGGGAAAAAATTTAAAAAAAAAAAACATTATTATCATGTACATTTTCCCCCCATAGTTTAGATATGCTAATTGTCCTTACTAAAATTAAGGCTTATATCGTTTGTTTTCATGTTGAAAATGAAGTGTACTTTTTTGGTATTCCATATGACAACTATTTTTCTGCATTTTGGAAACAGATTCGCTTACCAAGAAATGGAAATAATCTGAATATGGAATTCAAAACAAAAACATATTCAGTGATTTAAAGGCCTATATCATGTATTTCCTCCCGGATCTATTGATATTTTACTGAGAAAAGATCTTTTGTATTTCAAATGTTTATTTTAAAAGGAAAAAAAAAAGCTTTTTTATTAATCTGAGTTCTTTAATTCACAAAAAAAAAAAAAAAAAAAAAAAAAAATCGTAAAGAGATATCTTTTGTATCTCTTGAGCAATGATGCTGTATTTTAAGTTTGTCATCCAAATATAAATAAAGAAAAATCACGCCCACAAGTTGTTAAAAGAAATTTATGATTTTAATGCATTATTATGTCATCCGAATTTTCTCCTCTAGTACTGAGCTTTTGAATTATGGCATGCAAGATTTAATACACACACAATAAATCGAAACTAATACACAGCTTTGCAGAATTTAAGTTTGTTGAGTCCTTCATTTCTGCAGATGATCTATTTAAATAAAATCTGAGGAGAAAATTCTCATCTGGTCGAAAACTTTCCCTTTTTTTTAGTTTTATTACGAAAAATTAATATTTAAATTAAATAAATATCCCGATTCATTTTATTCTTCTAATTATCTTTTTAAGTAGCAAGATACTGAGTCAAATACACAAAACTCAAATGTTTAGTATTCTAGCCATCAGGGACGTCTTAAGGCATGGGACAAATGGTCCCGGGCCCAGGACCTCAACCTCGGTGGGGGCCTCGTTTAGTTCTCGACTTTGTCTTAATAAGATCATGATCCAGATAATTTTAATGGTCAAATATATTACTCCCGTACATTTTCTCCGAAAAACAGAGAATGTCAAACTGCATGTCAGCTGGCAAAAGTGGTAAAATTGAATTATCTTTTGTCTACTCTAAGTCCATGTCTTAACTTAAGCCTAACACCATAACCAATCATTCAACTCATTTAGTTGAAATGCGGCAATCGGCCAAGCCGGTTTGTGCCTGGGTTTTTGAGATTGTGAGTCCAGCACATTTATTAGTTTCAAATTACCGCTTGAACGAATATTTGACAATGTACGCTATATACCGTCCACTTTTGAAGATCTCAGGTAAGGCCTGCTTTTGCATAGTCCTTAAAATCCAGGGCCTCAAAATCCTTAAGATTTCTCTGGGCTCAGGGCTTCAAAGAAATTTAAGACGTCCCTGCTAACAATAAAGGTCTAGTTAGCCTTTTCAAAATTAGAAGACTTATTCGACTCTCGGTTGCCATTTTTTACCCGTTTCAAAATTTTGTAAAAACAGGGTTTATTTTTTGAAAATTTTCCTGCCTACTTTTAAAAGTTTTATTTCAAAAAGGGCATTTTCAATAACCGCCGTAATTTATATGGCAGCTGAATGAAAATGTTTGTATGTATAATTAAATTATTATTTAATAAATAATTTGTTTATTTAATGTAGTTAATTAGTTCCAAAATATTTTACCTTCAAGGAGACGCCGGTTTTTTTTCTGGAGCAAGAGGTTTTTTATTATTAAATTTTTGACAAAATCTTAAATTTTAGAATTCTGTACAAATTCTTAAAATTGAGTTCTCTCATTTTAAATAAGCCTTTCAAACATTTAACAATACATAAATAAATTAAGGAAATAAAAAAATGAGATCTTTAATTCATTTTCTAAAAAAGTTACCCAATCTATTTATTTTCTATTCTTTAACATAATGACATATTTGAAATAAAAAAAAAAACCACGATATATTATAATGTGAATTCTTAGAAACAAATAAAATACTTTAGTAATCTGACGACATAAAAAGGATGAATGGCACTCTTAATGGAACATGAACACACAATAATAAACAATAGAGAAAAAGAAATTTCACACAATTTCAAATATAGGTACTAACTTTGATGACATACATTCCAGTATGACCTTGTAATAATTCGCCTACGAAGCACGCACATCATCGGATATTGCTATCCGACCTACTTAAAAATGTTACATTTTTTATTATAGTATTTATATTATTTTTCATATATATTTTTAACAGAATTTTTATAGCACGCAATTAATGTTAAAAATCTCCTAGTCTAATCCCAATTGAATTTTGTCCTCCAACTGTCGAGAATGCTTAAAGTTTCAAAGTATACAAATATCTGAATAATTTGACAATATCAGTTTTAATATTATGTAAACATCGTTTAATTTATAGTAATACCAGATACAGTACATGCTTCTCACATGGAATACATTTTTAAAAATAAAACTCGACAATCCACTTAGAAAGTATAACATTTTCTTCTCTATGAATGCTAAACTTGGTGTAAGATAACATATTATTAAAGACTTAAAAATAATTTTAAAAATGAGGGCTTAAATAAATTTAAAAAAACTATCTAAAACAGATAAAATAGCTGATTGTATAGTTTTTATCTAACTACTATCAGCAGCAATACTGTTATTTGTTAGATCGTCTTTCAAATGCAGGAAGGGTCCCCTCAGAATTAATAGGCAGGTTTTTTCAGAGTATAAAACGTAATTTAAATATATATATATATTTTTTGGAATTCTTTTGTAATTGTAGTATATTTTCTTTTAATAGGAAACAATTCACACGAGTAAGTTTACAATAGTGCAGATTCAAAAAGAACGCGCAATCACACAACCGTACAAGGGTGAGGTTTGGGGGTTCATCCCCCCCCCCCCGTAGACCAACAGAGTGTTTTAATTTTTTGCATACATTTTGGTTATTTCGCTTATGAGACAAAAAGGTTTGGGAACCTCTGATCTAAAACATTCTAATGGAATTTACTCCAGCCACTTCGTATCTTTTATCAAGAGATTAATAAATTAAAATAGAATTTAAATAAAGAAATTATTTTAATGATTCAGTGTTATAAATATATTTTTGCTATAATATACTTATAACTACTGAGTAAAAAATGTTTTTCTTATTTTATTGCAAATGGATACGGATATTTATTTTGGCCCCTTAAATATATATATATATATATATATAGGCACTTTTATCTTAAAATACAGGCAATCGATAAAAATTGCTCTTTTTTTGAGAAGGCATGCGCAGTAAAAGTGCTTCAATGCCTTAAAAAGCGAAGCAAAGAGAAAACAAAAACAGCGTCGGTTGTTTTTTAAAGGTCTATATAAAAAAACAACTAAGCAGTGAGATAGTGGTGTTTGAAAAGCACCAATGCTTAAAACACTCACACATCAATGCATTTACCCACAATTAACATGGATGAACCAAATGCATTGATTTCAGAAAAAATCGAAGAGAGGAAAGTTGTCTTTTACGTCCAACCTTAATTCTTTGATAATAAGCTGTGTATTCACTGCATACAAACTATTCTACTCTCGCCAACTTCCCACCCAGGGACGGATTTAGATTCGATGGAGCCCTAGGCCCAAATTTATTTGACTTCTTTATATTATCATAATAATAATAATAATACGAATAGTAATAACGGATTCGAATTTAATTTAGATATTGATTTAGGCATGAATTAGGCAGACAAAGGTACAATTAAATCTGGTGAATTAATATTTTGTGTTATAATGATAAGCAAACAAACGCTACATTTAGATTTAAAAAAAATTATGAAATATCTAATGTCAATAGATAAATTCCATGTATCTATTTGCTAGATATTTTAAATTTTATTTTTTACACAATTAATTATTTTAAAAAATAATTCTACATTTTTATTAATGACATCTTGATGTTGCAAAGCAAGAAAAGAAGCATTAAAATTCGGTCTTAGTTGATAAAAAACAAAATCAATTTCAAATTTTTGCCGCCTCGCAAGTTTTGGCACCCTTAAAAATTTTCCACCCCAAGCCCGGGCTTAAATCCGTCACAGTTCCCACCGTTGGATGACTTAATTAAAATGGGCGAGCCTTCATTAAATTAAGTTTAAAGAAAGGGGAAGGAGGCTCGTTCTCGATTAAGAGTCCACAGTGCTGTGAAAATGTCTAATTCCAGATTTATTTTATTTTTGTAACAATTTTTCAAATGAAATAATAGCGTTCATTTTCACATGTACGAAAAGGAATTTATAATATATTTTATAGTAAAAGACCTTGAAAAAACTTTTTTCCACTCATAAATTTCTACGAAATTGGGAAAAGATGATTATTTTGTTATTTTTGAATTTTATTGATGTTTACAATAGAAAATATTTTGAAGTTCTTTTGTGCGGAATACCTTATTACACATCCCCAGCTACCTATCCTAAAGTATTTCCAAAGATCCATTTCTTTCTAACCGTGTCAAGTCATCAGTCAAAGCATTAAATCCACTAGTGGTTGCAAAAATGGAGAAAGCAATGGAAGCAATGCTCTGAAGAATTTATTTTACTTTCTCAAGTTGAATAATTAATCATAATTAATACTTCGTCTGACAGTTCGTGCGACCTCTTTCAGCTATTTGATCAGAATTAAAATGATTCAAAATTTGAAGATTGTCCTTGTCTTTAAAAGATTACATTCATTAAAAAAAAATTGAAAAATTATTTGTACTAAAATATATATATATATTTTCAATTTTATACAAATATATATATATTCCTTGTCTTTTTTGACATAGTTTGTTCGAGTAATTTTAAAAAACGATGTAAAAACAATAAGTCCCTGGCCCAACATATTAATGTACCAGGATATTTCTTTTTTTACAATATAGATGGCAGCACGAAACACGAGTCGTTTCCTTCATATCTGATGCATAAAATTAAAAAAAAAATCCCTTAGTCGACGTGATTCTCATACACGTGTTAAACGCTCCCGCCACTTTCTATTTAACACGCTCAGCAATTATCGATGCTTGAGTAATTGTGAATAAATGTTAAAAATATTAACAATGTGGCTTGTTGTTGTCATGGAAATAATGAGCCATATTGAGCTAACATCAAATGAATGATTTCTAAAAATATCAATCTATGCAACATTTTCTCGAGCCTCAAGTAGTAGTAAGATCTGATGCAATACAAATGCCGTATTCATTAGAATTTTAACCGACATCGATTCTACGTCACATTCCAATTTATCGATAGCCAATATTTGCACGAAATTTAAAAATAAATAAACAAATAAAATGAAAACGAAAAGATGTGTATAGATAATTTATTTTACCAGTACTAAAATTTTTTGAATACATTGTGAAGTTTGGGGAAATTAATGTTGGTATATATATTCTGTTGTCTTGTTATCTAGCAATTGATATTCTTTTAAGTATTAATCATGTAATTCATCTCTCTCTTGTAGAGAAATTTTGAATATATATATATATATATATATGAGAGTTAAGAAATTAAATAACACTGATTTCTTTACTCGTGCACGTGTCCACGGCTTGTATAATTGCAGTATTTACATTTAAATAGAAGTTATTCATACTATTGCATTTTTAATACTACAGAATATGATATTTGTGCTGGAGGATCTTCTTGAGTTTCAAACGGACTGTCTTTGGACTCTGTTGAAGTGAGGCGGTCGCCTCTCTAAAACCTAGAATTTAAGGCGGGGTTCTGGCTCGTGGGCGGAGTGGTGATTTTCTCACGGCCATTGGATGTCGGAGTGATGTCAGATGAAAAGACCCGCAAAATTTTTAGGATGTATGTGTGCATAGGAACAAGTGATTCTATCCACATAAAGATGCCAATTTGGCAACTGTGTGGCACGAATACGTCACAACATACTTGAGCCTGTTATTTCTCTAACCGTCGGTATCATGTTTAATTTCCCAAACCAACGAATTTTTGCGCCTTCAGTTCTAAGCTGCATCCTATTTTCAATAGCATTAACATTGGAAAAAATATGTGGTGTAGATTCGAATAAATACGGTATTTCCACCAATAACAAGTTCCATACGCGTAAATCATGTGGGGTTTGGAACTTCCGGTTGCCGCTTCATATAAAAGCCCTTGTTTCCAAGGAAAATTTGCCTGCTTTTTGTCCTTCGTCAAATAGCCTGCTGCAATTTGTTTTTGTCTATCGTCTTTTATTCTGTATTGTGCGTACGTATGTTTGCTGTTTGAAATGTCCTTCTGCATCAAATAAACGTGCATCAAAATCAACCAGCCTATTAGATCATGTCAAAGACATTTACATCCACAAAGTCATAATGGAAACTAAATTAAGCAAATAATCCTAACCACTCTGTTTACACTACATATATACAGTCGACTCTCGATAATTCGAAGTTGAAGAGACCAATGAAATACTTCGAATTATGAAGAAGGTAGGAATAAACTCCCAAAATGCACAAAGAGGAAATTTTCTAACATATTTAAATTTGGAATTATGTAATAAAGCAACAATTGTGCATATGTATAAAATTATTTTAATTTTTTAAAAAAAATTTAAAATTTGGAATCTAAAATTAACTCAAGGTGTATTCACACTCATCAACGGAGTACATTTAATAGTAAGTAGGTAAGAAAAGCCGATTCTGCGGTAAAGACGCAGGCGCAGGCGCAGAGTTGAGTTGTTTTCCTCCTGTGGATGCTGCGTGGAGTTGAGTTGTTTCCCTCCTGATATGGTTTTGGTTTTCGAGTTGATGGGGGAGTTGAGTTGTTTTCACCTGCTGTTGAGTTGTTTCCTCCTGCTGCTAAGTTGAGTTGTTTTTTTAAATGTGTAAAAAAAGTTTATTGAATGTTTAAAGTGCTCATGGCACCCTATTGGTTAAACTATATACTAATTATTAGATTTTAAAATGATTGAAAAAATAACGCTCAAATAAAAAAAAATAATAAATTCAGATTCAAACTCACAGCCCCAGAACAAAATGTCTCCATAGGACAATAGTTTTTCAGTTACGCTAACCATTGTCCTATGAAGGCATGCAGACCTGAAGAAAACTTAGGTTTATATAATCTCATGAACTTAATTTTGCAGGCGAAGCAGATGGCGACTTTTCTTAATTAAAATGAAATAAAAAAAATGTTTCATTTATATTATTTTAATAATTTGTAAATTTTAATTCGGTATAATGATTACACATACACAGTAAAAAATGTGACGTAGAATACTCGTAATCAGCGTGTGAACGGTTTACGATTGAACTTGTCTTAGCTTGTCTGATCTTGATTCTACAAGACGGCGACTGAATTCTACGTCAGAAATTATCTCAATGCTTAGAGGATGGATACATTGTTGGCTTTAAAAAAGTTTATTTTTATAAATTTGAAGAAAAAAAATCGTTTTTTTTTTATTTATAAATATGGTTATATTGTTAATTTTATTCATACTGCTTTCTAGTTTAATTTATGTTGAAATAGTTTCATTTTAAAAGATAAATATCAATATACGTCTTTCAAACAAATTATCTTAGTATGTTAAGCATAAGTGATATTTTAAATATATTTTGTATAAAAGTAAGGAAAAATTTATGTTTATGTGTTTAAAGCAAACTCTTTGCCTTTTCCAAAGAGTATAAATTGTATAACTATTCATTGCAATAACCATTTAGTTAAATTATTTTTTTCTTAATTGAATAGAAATAAAAAAAATTTAAATCGCTTTCTTGAATGTTTTTTATAATAATCTTTTTTTGAAAAAAAAAAAAATGAGCACTTTTTATTATTGGAACTTACAAATTATGTAACTGAAGAATTTTTGGAAAATCTTTGCTTAGATAATATTTTAAGAGAAGTAAGAGAAATGTTATATCCACCTGATTATTTTGAATATTATGAGGATCTGAATAAAATGATTTTTTAAATGTTTAATTTGAGTTAATTTTATTTATATTGTTTGTTAGCTTAATTTATGTTGAGATACTTTCTTTTTAAAAATAAGTGTGGGTATATTTAAAAAAAAATTTATCTCAGAATGTTTAAGCGTAAATGATATTTTAAATACATTTCATACAAAAGTAAGGAAAAAAAATACTGTATAAATATTTTGTATAAGATTCCGACAAGATTTGGCTTTAAAAAGTTTATTTTTATAAATCTGAAAAAATTGGGGGGTTTTTTATACGGTTATATTGTTAATTTTTTTTTCATACTGCTTTCTAGTTTAATTTATGTTGAAAGAGTTTCATTTTAAAAGATAAATATCAATATACGTCTTTCAAACAAATTATCTTAGTATGTTAAGCATAAGTGATATTTTAAATATATTTTGTATAAAAGTAAGGAAAAATTTATGTTTATGTGTTTAAAGCAAACTCTTTGCCTTTCCCAAAGAGTATAAATTGTATAACTATTCATTGCAATAACCATTTAGTTAATTTATTTTTTTCTTAATTGAATAGAAATAAAAAAAACATTTATTATACATTGCTTTAATAACAAATTGTAAATTTTAATTCGGTATAATGATTACGCATACACAGTAAAGATACAAAGTAAATTGTTTATGCAGAAATCAACATCTTGTATTGCGTTTTACATTACAATCGTATATATATATATATATATATATATATATATATACATTACTGGAGAACAACAAATTGTAAAATTGATTTCAGTATAAGGATTACACAAAAAGATACAAAGTAAGTTGTTTATTTACAAAAGCAGCATTCCATTTCACATTACAATCTTTTATTTACATTACAAAAATCACATTATTGTGTCATCATTGGATTTTATGTCTTACTGCTCATTGAATAGGTCTAAATTCATCAATGACCAATGTCCATGGGAAAGCGTAGTAATGCCATCATCATTAATAAACCTTTTGTAATCTTTAAAGGACAGAGCAAGTTTGTTTTGCTTTATGGAGTGTATTGAATGAAATTTGGATCTAATTAAGTTCATGTCAACATATTTTAATTTTTGATTAAGAAAGACAGACTTTCTAGTCCTCAAATGTTATTTTATTTTTTAAAGTTTGTTTTTTAATTCCTTTTAACCGCTTTTCAATCTTATGGTTTGTTTTGTAGGCATACATTTTCGATTTTAATCCTACATATTCTGTCATAATATTTCCTTTGTTTTCATCTTTCATTTTCCCGAAGACATTTTTGTTAACTAGAGGGAAATTAAGGTATCCGAACACGTTGAAAATGACCAAATTCAGTCAAGACAGATATTTTTGTTTTTTATTTTATTGAATATAGAGCTATCTTTTGACTTTACGAAATATACTTTATTTTGTTTCTACACTACCTAGAGGCCAAGTTACAATCAGTTTTATAAAGTTAGAAAAACCGGAAGTGTGGGTTTTTGATCTACCAGAACTGGGCATTTAAATTGCTCAAAATCTATCATGGCGAGTCCGATAACTCAAAATATTACGAATGTATTTCTATAAAACTTTTTAAACCTGATATTTACGTTATTTTCTAGAGAATGTACTAAAATATGTCTTATTATATGAATACTTTTTGAGTTATGGCTTGTTATTTAAATAATGGTCTCATAAAAAATGTAATATTTCTTATAATGTTTACTCAATCATCTCTAAAATTTTCAAATTTTAATAAAAAATTAAAATTTTAGCTCATTATCTAGATAAATGCATCTAGTTTGTTTTCGTAAAACTTTTACTAATATATGTTTATTACTTTTTTCTCTAACTGCTTTGAAGTTTTTCAAAAATATTGCTTAAATTTAACTTATAAATGTGATTTTTGCAAAATTCAGGTAATTTATATTAAATTTTGATAGTTAAGTAGAGTAATATTTATTGGTATTGAGTCCTAAAAGAGCATTTATAATGTTTTAGTATGCTATTTTGTTAAAAAGTACTCCGAACGTGTTCGGATACCTTAAAAATGTTATTTTTGTCATAGTCTGAAGTGTCATATAAGTTAATATCGTCTTTCATGTCACTATAAAAATCATCAGTCTTTATTTCATAGATAAAGGAATCAGTGTCTGTATACATGAGCCTTACTTTCGTCTCCTAACGGTGCTTCATATACTCATAGTGAAAAGAATACATTAGGACTTTTGATAAGTCTAAAATCGCCATTCCTACCTGTATTGGTTTCAAGAATTTGATTTGGGTTTTTTTAAGATGAACAGCCATTAAGTTTTCAGAAAATATTGTACGACGATTAAAATTTGGTTTCGCTATTAACTTTCAAGCTTGCTCTTCTGTTGAGCATAAACGTATATCTACTCTTCTTCTTACATTTTCCATCGTTTTCCAAAATATGCTATTATTCATTAGTTTGTAAAAATCCTTTTGAAAGTCATTTACAGCTTTAGTTCTTCTTTCTGTATTGTAATCTATGTAATTTTTAAGCCAAGGCGACTGAAAAAACTTTAAACCACGATGAATTTTTTTCAAGACTAACCCTAATTTTAAATAAAGCTTTAAATTTGAATAATGGAGAATATATTTTATTTTGGGTTCCAAAGTAGTTAAAAGTCTAGGTTCTCTACAATTAGGTGGGGGTTTATTTTCAGGGGCAAGGGGAAAATCTGAATGTTTGTCATGCAAATCGGAAGGGTAGTCAAGATCCACTTCCAAGATGTAACCTACATCTGAGTCATCTGATAAATTGAAAATATCCTGTTCAGTTAAGTTGCCATCACTCCAAACAAAATCTTTTAAGGGTAGATATTTACTCATCGCGTAACCGTACAAATTATTTGCGTCAAGGTACATTAAATATTTTATCTCATCATCTGGATTAAAGTTAGGCATATGTTTTTTGTTAGCTATAGCATAACGATTGCAGCACTGACTTATACCTCCTCTTACACCCTTTTCTATAAAAAGAAGCATGTCGTAATCAGTGAACAGTTCGATAGCTACTTTAGGTTGTAATAACATAGCATCCCATGATAAAGCTGGGGTGGTAAAATACCAACAGGGGTCAAGTTTATAAGTTTGCATGCATATTTTCCGAAAGTTTTCAAAGAGATCTGTTAACAATAGGCATCTGTTTTTACATATAGATCACAGTATTCACCAAGATTATTTAAATGAAATTCATTAAATACTTTACATGCATGATTATAATTCTCTACACTTATAGGCTCCTCATTTAGTTTATTGTAAAATTTGCTAATAGGTGGTAAACAAGAATCTTTACACTTTTCAAAACTATCAAAATAATCATACGGAAAAACTCCTTTTCTTAAAAGTAAATCTATTTTTTCTGAATCAAAATAATGTTCATATATTTAAATTCATCTTTTTTTAGTGTTTTTATATCAAATTTTCCAAACAAGAAGACATGAATTTGAAAGAATCTAAAAACCTTAACTGAAAATCATTTGAAATATTTTTACTGAAGAAAATATATTTTTCTTCGGTGTTCGGAATTTAATTAATTTGCTTTTTATCATATCCTAACTCCTTAATAAAAATATGGGCGTCATACCCAGAAAGATTATGGAAGAAAACAGGCAAAAATTTGGGGGGTTTTCATTGCTAAATTACAACTATTACAACAAGGACCATTAAATTTTTGAGTAACATGGTTATGATCCCTAACCTTGATATTGTTTTCGTGAAGGTTTGATCACAAACATAACAATTTTTAGCATTATCATACAATTGCTTTTCTGATTCGGTAAGAGGTAATAACGGTTTTGCGTTTTTATAAACATTTTCAATTTCTATTACATCTTTTTCTAGCTTTTCAATAAAAAAATTTGGGGCACCTCTGTGTACAACTTGGTCTTTGTAATGCCCCCTTGACAACTGATAAAATAACAAAAACCTATCGAGACATGTTTTTCATAAATATGTGTAAAGGAAAAGTTTGGATCAGGACAACAAGTATCAGTAATATTTAAGAAAAACATGTCCCAATAGGTTTTTGTTATTTTATCAGTTGTCAAGAGGTGCATTACAAAGACCCAGTAGTATATAGAGGTGCCCCAAAAATTGTGGTGTGGTTTTTCCAAATCTTGTGGTTTTTCCAAAAAACGATCAGTTATGTCTCGTAAAAAACAGCGATCAGCTTTTGATCAAGTATTCGAGTTCGACAGAGGAAGGATAGTGGCCTACCAAGATTGTAGATTATCTTTCAGGGAAATCGGTAGTCGTGTTGGACGAAACCAAACAACTGTAATGCGGATATGTGACCGTTGGATGCAGGAGGGTACGACGGACAGACGTGGTCGATCGCATCCACCTCAGTGCACCACTTCATGTGAGGACAGGCAAATTGTGTGCATGGCAGTGACGGATCGCTCAGTCACATCACGAACCATAGCACATCACATTGAGTCTGTAACGCAACATCCAGTGTTTGCGCGTATTATTCGACGCCGTTTACAGCAGAGTGGTCTGTCCGCAAGACGTCCATTGCTTGGTCTACCCTTGACTCAGAGCCACAGACGTCTCCGCCGCCAATGGTGTGATGAAAGAAGGATGTGGGCGGCAGAATGGAATGAAATTGTCTTTACTGACGAGTCACGCATCTGTCTGCAACACCACGATGGTCGGATTCGAGTCTGGAGACACCGTGGAGAGAGGATGCTGAACAGCTGAGTTTTGCACCGCCACACTGGTCCTGCACCAGGTATTATGGTATGGGGCAGTATTGGATATCACTCTCGCACTCCACTCCTCTAGTACGCATTGCCGGTACTTTAAACAGCCAGAGCTACATCTCCGAGGTGCCGGAGCCAGTTGTCCTTCCTTACCTTCAGGGCTTGGCCACAGCCATACTTCAACAGGATAATGCGCGACCACACGTGGCATGGATTGTCCAAAGGTTCTTCGTCAATCACTAGATTGAAGACTTCCCTGACCGGCTCCTTCTCCGGATCTTTCGCTGATAGAAAACATGTGGTCCATGGTTGCTCAACAACTGACCCATATTACACCCCCAGTTGCCACACCAGATCAACTTTAGCAACGTGTGGAAGCTGCTAGGTCTGCTGTACCCCAAGAACACATCCAAAGTCTCTTTGAATCATTGCCTAGGCGTGTGGCAGCGGTGATCTCCAACAATGGCGGCTACTCTGGCTACTGATTCTGGCAGGAACCACACTTCACAGAAGTCTATAAATTTAATCATTTGATACTTGGTCAACATGTTATCTACAAAATAAATTTTGTTGTGCTATCTCTTGTCTTTCTTGGTGTTGCATTTACGGTGGCTACAGTGTATTTTATTACTTCTCTTGATTGTATGATACAACTGTATATTCACAGTCAAATTAAATGCACCCGTTAGGGAGACACGAAAACAAAAACGTATACTATTTTGCTAGGTTGGTGATCTCTCAACATATTGTGGAGACAATTTAAAAAATTTCTAGTAAATACCAAAAATCCGGTATTAAAAACTTGTTAATACCGGTATTACAAAATTGTACAAAGGGCTCAAAATACCGGTATTGCAATCCCTGCTTACGATACACATTTGTATTCATGAGAATAATTGTGTGCATGCACATTTCCCAGTGTAGGAGATGTCATACTACTGCAAGGTTTTTGTTTTACTACGACGTAGATCCTGCAGACTTGTGTGTGATTTTGCATACACCTTATCTTTTATATAACGCCACAGGAAGAAATCCAATCGAGTGAGGTCCAGAAATCGTGGAAGCCATTCAGCCCACACCGGTCGCAGTAAACAATTCTGCCAAATACCACACTACATGTTAAAGGATAAACGTATTGTGTGTCTGGTCTGTGTGAATAGTCCCCGCGAGTGATTTTGCCAGTAGTTGGCATTTTGTGTCTGTTTAGTAATCTAGTACATTGAGACAGTACCTCCCCCGGCTAAGCAATGTTCGACAAAAATCTGAAAAAAAACCTTAAGCACACAAGCGACAATTTATATCCGTGCGAACCGAATGTTGTTTCTTACTAAATAATTGGCGCTCTAAAACTTTCTAACTGGAAATTTTGCTCTATCTTTTTTCGTATTCGTTTTCGATTTTCAATATCTATTATCCAAATTTAAGCACTAGGAGTACTGCCGCCTTTTACATTAGGTGGGTATATAGTCCCTTAGTGCTATATCTTGAACTATTTGGATATTATAGCTCTCTTCATTTGCAAGTATTTTCAGGTTAAGTGTGTGTGGGGGGGGGGAGAATAATACCTTGCAGAGTTTTGAAGTTTCATATTTAAACGAACTTTTTCGATTCCTCAAAAATCAGTACATTCTTCACATTACAAATTTCTTACAATTTGTGCAGTAAAGTACAAAGTTTAAAAAAACAGAAAAGGTTTTGCAATGGAATTATTGTACTTTTTTTAAATAGCATAATGTATGAATACAAAAATAATAATAAAGAAATAGTTTTTTTCCTGTTACACAAGATAAATTTTGAAAGATTTAAGGTGGATCCTGCATTTTTGATATAAAATTAAAGCTATAAAGAATGCCTGTATTCCGTAAAACTCCAAAAAATTATCTCATGTTTAAGTATTTTTAAAAATTAAAAAAAAAATAATAATAACAATTTAAAATATAATTTTTTTTTCCTATTCATCCTACTACAAAAAAAAATTCAACTGATCCCACCTTAAAAATTGAAGCATACAGAATACAGATCACCAAATACATTATACATATAAAATACCATAACTCTTTGGGAACTTGGGAAATTTACAGAAAATCGGTTCAAGATTAAATTTGAATTTTTTGCATTAAAATAAATTCTTTTACGCTTAAAATGAATCCATTTCAAATATTGACACTTCTTTTTCCATGAAGTGTTCATGCATATTTTTTCCCCTCATTCTCAGTGTCTTACGAGCCTGTTTTGTGAGAGATATAGACAATATCCGCTCCCTTTATTCACGCCTGAAAATGAGAAGTAACAGAAAAATACTTTATTTTAAAACCTGGACGTTTCATAATATCTAGGCCAGGGGTGTCCAACCTTTTTGGGAAGCGTGCCACAATCTGATAAAAAAAAAATTACACTTCCAAATTTTCTACCAAACTAAAAAATATACAAAAGTGAAAAAATGTTACTTATAAGCTTATTATAGGTTATTTATACCAAAAACATATTTTAAATGCAAAGTCTATATAGTGAAAATGTAAAAAAAAAAAAAAAAAAATGGTACACACAAAAAATAAAACAAAAGTATTAACTTATATTTTATTGTTGATAAATTTTTACAGGATCAATTAGTTAGCTTAGGTACAAAATAAAAATAAGCAACTTGAAACATTTAATTTTAAATGATTACTAGCTTTTACCCGCGGCTCCGCACGCGTTGATGTTTTTAAATAACTGTTAAAGTCGTAATCATTATCATTAAAAAGTAAGTAATATAATATGGTAATTTTTTTTATTGCTTGACTGGAACCAATAAAATTTAAAAATTCTAAAATTGAGCTTAGTTTAAAAAAACTGAAAATGTTATTTATTATAATAATTAACAACAAAAATTCAATAACTTAAGCTGAATCGAAAGTATCTACGTTTAATATATAATTTCTCTTTAAAAGAGCTCAAAACAGAGCTGTGTACCATATTATATGTCCTTCCGTCAGTTGCAAATATGTGAAGATTTGGGTATTGGACACACCGATCAGGCTACATATAGTTGGCCATGGAAAAACATTGCTTTTCCAAATGCACCCCTGCTACCTGAAATGTTAACTTTGTTAATAGAAACATTAAAACTGGGGATATTGAAATCGTTTGAGTTGAAACGGTAGGTCAATGGAGATACTTGGAATTCGAGGTATGATAACACTATCCCTTTTCATGACATATGTTAAAATATTGGCATCAAGTATGTTCTGCATCAGTTTTGTGACCCAAAGCCTCGTTCCTTTTCATAGTCGAGGAGCATCGAAATTTTGCATAACTGGTACTTTTAGTTTTAATTGAAGTTTATGTGAGGGTACACCCGAAAGTTCAAGTGAATTTTAGAACTTCGTGGGATATGAAGTACTTTGTTCTTTATCCATGATTGTATTCATTGGTAAATATTTCTTCATTTTCCCCCTCCCCCACACGTCGTTTAAATTTTTAATGTTGATTTTATGGACAATGTCATTGTTAGGCGCCAATATTGATCTTGCGCGCAACCACTGACCCCAATTTAAATTTTGTTGCAAGCCCGGGTAAATTTGAGCAATAAGATTTACATCATTTTCTTCTACATTACAAAATTCTTTGGAAGTAAAATATAACCTCCAGCATTTGCGTCCAAACATCCATAACCGATTTTCATTTGCGTCTTTGCATAATGTTCCAAATCTACGTCATTATGAAGATGCACTCTCATATTCGTTTTCAGACCTAATTTTTCAAATTTTGCCCAGAAGCTTGATGATTTAATAGAGACTGATTTCATCTGCGACAGGATTACAGGGGGAGTTTTTGAAAATTCACCCGCCAATATATAATAAAGTACCATTCCTCCTATAATATCTGTACTGTCTCGTTAATCCTGAAGAGTCCGATTTAACGCTTCTGTAACTTTCTTGTGAGACATTGTACTTTCATCCCACACTAAAAGCTTGCATTATGGAAGCATCCTGCTTGAGAGCTATTTTTTTCTGAAATTTCAGATGAGTGAATCTTCAAATGCAAGATAAAGCGATAATTTTAAAACGGAATGTGCAGTACGACCGTTGGTCAGTAAAGCCGTGGCTATACCCGAAGAAGCCATAGCAACTGCTATGTTCTGGGTTTTTTCTGATGGTCATTAATAATAAGTTAAGCAAAAACGTTTTTCCAGTTCATCTAGGGGCGTCGAGAAAAAAGAGTGCACCACTGCCGGATTCTATTTTGTGTAACACTTGTTGGAAAACGAGACTTTGTTCTGGAGTTAATTGAGGGATAAATTCTGTTACTTGATGTTGCAATGCTATAAAATCGTAGTTTAATTCTCAAGCAATTTCATTATCGAAACCATTTCCGTCGACACATCTAGGAATAATCATTCCAAAATCATGTAGCTTCTTCCCAACCATTTTGAAAACCCTTTATTGCGTTTCGTTGTAGATGTGTTGATTGAAAGGCATATTTGTTTGTACTTGCTGCAAAATATCTTCCGCCATGTAGTCTTTTATACTTTTTCCAAAAGGTTTGAGGATTAGAAAGACCGAAGATGAAATAAGTATTGTGTAAAGCTCCCTAATTTTATTCGGCGAGTGACATTGAATGGCTTCTCCTCCATAGTAATATCTAGTATATCTTCAAAGTAATTCTTCCACGTAAAATATCTAGGTTCAGTATAAATGAAAAATTTTGTTCAAAATATGAATATTGTATAATTCAAATTCAAAGTGATAAACATTCGAAAAATCAAAACTTTTTATGAAACTGTTAATTAATATTACCATAAAATTTTCAATATCACGCGCGCAATTCGCTAAAACTTTATTTCGTTTCCCTCTTTAAAATGTGGTAGGAAATTTGCATTAAAATATCTGGGATTGTCGGAATAGAGAACTTCTTAGCCAACTTGGCGATATTTTTCAAAGTTTGAGTTTGACATTTAACAAGTGTAACGTAATAAACGTTATACGTTTAGTAAAAAACCATTTAAAAAATTGCTTTTTGTAAAGATGTTAAATTACACTGTGTTTCAATTCACTTTGTTATAAATGTGAGAAATTTCCAATATTAAAATTTCCATTATTGACCAAATGCATAATTTTGCGCCAACTTGGTGGGGAGTAAGCAAAAATCCCACGGTTTTACCCGCATAGTTTCCGTTCCCGTAGGAATATGGAGATAAAATGTACCTTATAATGTAGCTTTCCACTAGTGAAAGAATTTTTAAAATCGCACCAGCCGTTTCCGAGATTAGCCGGAACAAACAGACAGACAAAAATTTTAAAAATTGATTTTTGATATAAGTACCGTATATACCTTTAAATACATTTAGTAAAAAGCTGCTAATTTGAAATTACAGACACTTCAATTTTATTTATTTATATAGATATAGATTAAGCAGTCAGTTCTTTCTTATATAATGTGGCTTTTGAATTTAGTTTTTTTTTACTAAATCATCCATATTTGGAATAGTTCTTGAAGATGCTAACAAAATTAGGTGTTTTAGGTGCATATCAGTTAATTTTGAGTGATATTTTGATTTAATTACGTCATAACAGAAAACATTTCTTCACAAGCATGTGTTGATACAAACCTACAACAATATCCGACCGCCAAATCACGTAAATTTGGAAAATTGCTTGGCGGCGCAAATTTCCAAAATTCGATGTAATTCGGATCATTTGCGGTTAAAATAATTTCCTTATATTTGCTTTTTAGAATAATATATTGTACTGTAGGTCAATAATTTCAATTTGTACCTGAGGTGTGAAATAATTATTGTCTTGCAGAGAAATCGAAAATGGATTTGTGAAAAGTACAGTTTTTTTTTATCACCTTTGAAATCCTCAAACTTGGCATTGAAAGAATCCTGCAAAATTGATATTAAATTTTTAAAATCTATCATATTTTCGAACATTACTAACTTTGTTAGATAATTCCTGCATGAATGGGAAATGAGTTATAAGTAGTATATAAATGGGGGTTCAACATAGTGGTGGCGGTGGTAGAGATAAGATGGCGGTGGTAGAGATAAGATGGTGGTGGTAGAGATAAGGTTGTGGTGGTAGAGATAAGGTTGGGGTGGTAGAGATAAGGTTGGGTGGTAGAGATAAGGTTGTGGGACAGAGGTTGAGGCTGTGGCCAAGAAAAGGGGGTGGAAATCCCACCCCTGCTTCTGGACCGGGAGGATGGTATCGCCCTTCTGACTGATAAGGGTTTCAGGGCTCTATACTGATAAGATATGGGTAGTGGAAATGTACTTTTAGCGATAACGAGTTATATTCTTATATAGTTTTAATTAATTGGGAAGAATTCTGATTTTTTTAATTACGTCATTGGAAGCAAATTTTAGTCTTGATGAAGGGAACCGACTTTAATTTGGAAAAATGGAACTTAACGTTAGTCAGAGCTATTTTTCGTTTCAATAAATGTTTTTCATTATTTTAAAACTAATTTTTAAAAAAAAGTATATTTACTAGGGGTGCCATTTATGATTGATTTTAATTTCTATGTGCAGACTTAGACTTATAAAAATTCATAGAGAAATCTCCCCCAGAATGTGAGTAACAGCCATAAAATATTTCTATTTCTGCGGACGTTTTTCTAAAAATATAATGGATGGTCAGAGTTTTCTCAACGATTCACCTTTTAAATTGTTATTATTTCAAAGATTAAATAAAAAGCCTTAAGTCACAAGTAAGTTCAATTTTCCCCCCATCTTTTTTTCCCCAAAGAAATGAATTATAGCCTTTTAAACATGAAAGTGAATTATACAAATACAAGACATAAAATTCAAGTTATGAATAATTTACTTTTTCAACAATTCTAGAGAAAATAATTATGAGAAGGTTAATGAGTGTTATGCATGCAGAAGGTCTAGTCAAGGCAGAATCTATTGTAGAACTTTAAAATCTCATGAATCTAAATCTATTCATTTTCTTATCTCTTGCATTATTATCGCAATTTCTAAAGAAAATCATATTTCGAAACAATCAGATACCTTATTGAATTTTTCATTTCCAAAATATATTTATTCACAGTTGTTTTAGTTTATAGTTTTATATTATAAAGAGAGATATAAACAGCATTTTTATTCCCTTTTTTCATTATTTTTCCTTTTATGGTATATTATAGTTTTTTTAAAAGTGATTATTAAAAAAAAAATTCTATTTATATGAGTGAGTTAGTGAATAGTATAAGAAAATTCATTCCGCTCCCTCAAGAGCACGTGTAGACAAAAAAAATACGAAATTAACCACTCATAACAAATGCAGAATTCTTAACAATCGAAACAGGGAAACATCAACATAGAAAATCGGGAAAAGGTGACTGTAAATTGATTTCTTAAGCTTCAAACTTTTTCATTACATTTTTTTTCAAACTTAAGCTTCGAACGGAACCCTTAGAACTATGGGGTGATTTCGAGGACCCATTCCTAGAATATTTCTTTAAATAATATTTAAAGTAGATCAACAAGTAAAATAGGTACTTTACGAAAAAAACCATTTTTAAAAATCTGTATTGTTTATTAAAATTTAACATAATTTACTCACACATTAATAATATTAATTTGTGATATTTCCAAGTGTCACCTATACCATGCATTAAATTTAATACTTGGGATATGCATTTTTTCCCCTACACAAGCTGTAGAAGTCTAGCCCCATTGAAGTTATATGCATTTTGTATTATGATTTTATAATTCGTTTTTTATATTTTTTGCCACTCATGTTGAGAAATGTTTTGCATTTAAATTCATTGTTCTGAATGGCATTAAAATGTTTATATCTGTGTGAAAAACTCTTGTGTATTTTGTATGAATTTGCAACCTAAAATTTAAGAACTGTTCTTGCTTAAATCTAGATTTGCCATTGAATCTGTCGATAAGTTGTTCCCTCTCCTTCACTATGGGTCCCCACAATTGTATAAAGGTGTATTTTCCATTACAAAGCTATTGTACAAAACATTTCGCTAACGAGTGTAAAATTATTCCATAGTAGACAAGACAATATTATACTAGGTTGTACATATAAAGAAAAAATGTTTTAATATTTTCTTATATTACAATAAAATTTAAAAAGCTTTAATGGGTGGGATGAGCTTCAGAAACTTGTGGTTTCACACACTTCTCAGAAAAAACGTGATTTCATTTTGCATGCACTTTTATATTTTCCTTTTTTTTATTGTCACTCGTGGAACTCCAGGGTTCCATGGAACACAGTCTGAAGACCACTGTCTTAAGCGGACCCAATAGAAAACTGATCAATCAAGAGTTTATTAGAGATATTAAACATTTACTTATATATATACTTTCAATATGCTTTGTTGAAATTTCTTCAATTTTTTTTGAAAAATTTTTCAGGGTTTTCGTTTTTTTATTAAATCAACTTATTTATGAGAGCACTTGTTTTCTTTCAGAACAGCACTTTTTTTCCTATTTTATATAGGTGTAAAATAATTATAGGTATTTATTATTTTTTTTCTAAATAAGTTATGAGATGGAAAAATTCTTTCCAATGAAAGCTGAGAGGCTTCTCTATTTTATGTTTTAAGAAATTAAAACCAACTTCAATGACAGCTGTAATTATAGTTTACATATTTTGAATATCGATTTAAAAAATTCAAATAGAATTCGCGTACACTCAATGGACAAATAAGATTTTTATGATTTCCTTAATCCATAGTTTTCTTAAAACGTTAATAAGCGTTTTTTTTTAAATATGTATAAATATCAAAAACCCAGAATATAGTTTAAAAAATATTTAATTACTTTTAAAAGTTAAATATAATGTCAACAAGGAAATTTTATAATGCTGAGAAAGGAATGTTTAAGAAAATTTCTATTCCTCTTGCAAAACATGATTAACGTTTTAATCAACGACGGAATTAGATTTATTCAAAGAACATAACCCTTTTATAAAAATAGCAGCATAGATTTAGATGTGATTGTAGATCACAGCCACAATAAAAAACTTGGTTAACTGCATTTGGATAATTTCAGTACGTAAAACAAAAAAAAATTAAAGGAAAAGATTTATTTTTTCTCCAAATATCCTTATTAATAAGAAATTTTTTTTCTAATTATAGAACAATCATACACATATGAATATAATATCGAATAGCACACCACATTTAATTCCATCATATGTGATACCAAGGAATGCATGTATCGTTGAATTTTATTTTGTAGATAGAGTGCACAAATGAGAGAAATTTAACATAGCTCTGAAACAATGCTATATATCTTTAAACTTGTAAGGTATAAAAATTGATTTTTTTTTTTCATTTTGTCGTGCAAATGTTCTTTATACTTAATACATTTAAAACGGATTATAATATAATTTTTCTATACCCATCAAATAATTTTTATGAAGTTTGAGTTCCTTTTTCTGTTTAATAATAGTTATTGTTTTAATAATTATTGTCTGCTTAACATTACTATTGTGTAGACAGATAAAGTCGAAACTTTTTTTTTTTACTATTCTTAACAAGAAAAATGAAATTAAGATACACACTAAAATTTTTTAATATTCCTATCTTCATAAGAAAATAAAATCATTTATTGCGATTTGAAGAAAGTCAAAATTTTAAAACGTTCATGTAAAATGAAATTCGAGTAATGATTTACAAAAAACTAATCAAATTTATTTTGCCAAAATTTAGCAAGATTTTTGAAACACTTAAAAACTACTTATTTGATCA